>WNWK01043054.1:0-15688 GCA_009830355.1 Cherax destructor
AGTAAAATATATAATATTTCCTGAAATAAAATTTTTATAATAAATTTAAATGCAGAAATTATTAAAATTAAATTAAGATTTTCATTTTAATATTTCATGTATTTTCGAAAATAATATGAAATATTCTAAATTAATATTGATTTTATAGATTTTTAATGGGATTTTTAAAATATGTAAATAATTATAAATATTCAAAATGCTATAAACTTATTTTATTGCATTTTGACGATTTAAGGCATTTTCAAGATTTTTGAAAAACTATTTTTAGATAAAATATACCTATGAGTAAGCTTCCTAATAGAAAATCATAAAATTTCTTACTTTCCCATAAATTTCATTGCAATAAAATTCTATTTAAATGAGTGAAAATCTAAGTATTTTAGCTAAAAATGATTTTGTCAGAAAAGCACAAACCGCTCCAAAACGTCGAAATATGCCATAAATGCGTTTTAGCACATTTTCTGAGCTTTTTATGTTTCATGTATTTTTCGAAAATAATATGAAATATTCTATAAAAATATTGATTTTTATAGATTTTTAATGGATTTTTAAAATATATTAATAAAAATTCAAAATGCTATAAAATATTTTATTGCATTTTTGACGATTCAAGGCATTTTCAGGTTTTCTGAAAACTATTTTTTTTGATAAAATATACTATGAGTAACTTCTAAAGAAAATCATAAAATTTTCTTACTTTTATAATAAATTTAATTGCAGAAAATCTATTTAAAAGTGTGAAAATCTAAGTATTTTAGCTAAAATGATTTTGCCAGAAAAGCACTCAAACTAAACGTCGAAATATCATAAAATCGATTTTACACATTCTGAGCTTTAATTTTCATGTATTTCGAAAATATGAAATATTCTAAAAATATTGATTTTATAGATTATGGGATTTAAAAATATGTAAATAATTAAATATTAAAATGCTATAAACGGTATTTTATTATTTTGACGATTCAGGCATTGATTTCACGGAAAATTTCTGAAAATCATAAAATTGCTTACTCCATAATTTCAATTGGTAGAAATTTATTAAAGTGTGAAAATTAAGTATTTTAGCTAAATGAGTTTTGCCAGAAAAGCACAACTTAACGTCGAAATATGCATAAAATCGATTTTAGCACTTTTCTGAGCTTTTTAATTTTCATGTATATTTCGAAAATAATATGAAATATTCTAAATAATATTGATTTTTATAGATTTTTAATGGGATTTTTTAAAATATGTAAATAATTAATAAATATTCAAAAATGCTATAAAACTTATTTTATTGCATTTTTGACGATTTAAGGCATTTTCAGGATTTTGTGAAAACTATTTTTAGATAAAATATACCTAATTTTCTATAAAATATAAATTGTTACTTTTCCAAAATTTCTAATTTGATTTTATAAATTTAATTGCTATATATCTATATAAGTTGAAAAAGTATTTGCTCAAAATAGTCAGAAAAACTAAACGTTTAAACATTTCTATTAATTATTTTCAATTATTTGAAATTTTTAATTATATTGATTTAAATAATATAGATTTTTATATTAAAAATATTTAATAATTTTTAATGATTTAAAATATAAAAATATTTATAAATTTCAAAGCATTTCAATTTTTATTATTTTTTAGATAAAATTACATTTTCTAAAAACTATTAATAAAATTCTCTTCATAATTCTAAGAAATTATATTTAAATTAAATTCAAATTTTATAAAAAATATTTTGAAAAGATAAATCTAAATTATATGAAAAATGGTTTTAGAAAGTCAACTTAAATGAAATTTAAAAAATGATTTTAAATTTTGATTTTAATTTTCATGATTTTCGAAAATAATATGAAATATTTAAATAAATATTATTTATAATTTTAATGATTTAATGAATATAATATTTCAAAATGCTATAAAACTTGTTATTATATTTTAGATTTAAGGATTCAAATTTTGCTATTTTACATAAATATACTTGAGTAAAATTCTAATAGAAATATAAAATTTTGTATTTTCCCAAAATTTCAGAAAAGATAATTTATTTAAAATGTGAAAATCTAAGATTTTAGCAAAATTGAGTTTGCAAAAGACTCAAATCGTCAAAAGTCGAAATTCTAAAAAATTTTTAACATTTTTTGAGCTTTTTAAATTATGTATATTTGAAAAATTAAAAATTATAAATTATATTTTTTTATTTTTTGGATTTTAAAGTATGTAAATATTTAAATATTAAATGATAAAATATATTTTATTGCATTTTAGAAACTTTTCAGATTTTTCAAAATATAATTAAATTCTATTTATGTGAATTAAATTTAGCACATTGAAAAATTCTTTAAAAGTGTGAAAATCTAAGTATTTTAGCAAAAATGAGTTTTTAAAACTTCAACGCTTAAAAACTGAAATATCATAAAATAGATTTTAGATTTTTTAGGTTTTTTTCAATATTAAATAATATAAATATTCTAAAAATATTATTTATAGATTTTTAATGGATTTTTAAAAATATGTAAATAATTAATAATATTCAAAATGCTATAAAACGTATTTTATTGCATTTTGACGATTCATATTTTCAGGATTTTTAGATAAAATATACCTATAGTAAGCTTCAAAAAAAAATCATAATGAGTAACTTCCTAAAAAATCATAAATTTCTTACTTTTCCCATAAATTTCAATTATAAATTTTTAAAAGTGTGAAAATAAGTATTTTAGCTGAAAAATAGTTTTGCGAAAAGCACTCAAACGCTCTAAAAGTCAGAAATAATGCCTAAAATCGATTTTGCAATTATTCTGACTTTTAATTTTCATGTATTTTGAAATTATGAAATAATATAAAATATTGATTTTTATGATTTTTAATGGATTTTTAAAAATATGTAAATAATTATAATATTCAAAATGCTATAAAAATTTTATTGCATTTTTGACGATTCAAGCATTTCAGATTTTCTGAAAACTATTTTTAGATAAAATATACTATGAGCTTCAAGAAAATCATAAATTTTGATTTTCCACAATGCAGAAATTTATTTAAAGTGAAATTAATTTACAAAATAGTTAGAAAGCATAACGTAAAACGTCAAATCATAAAATGATTTCACATTTCATTTAATGTTTCATATTTGAAATAATAAATATTCTATAAATATTGATTAATAGAATTAATATGATTTTATTTTTTAAAAAAAAATCCTATGAGTAAGCTTCCTAAAAGAAAATCATAAAATTTTGCTTACTTTTCCCATAAATTTCAATTGCATTAGAAATTCTATTTAAAAGTGTGAAAATCTAAGTATTTTAGCTGAAAAATGAGTTTTGCCAGAAAAGCACTCAAACCGCTCTAAAACGTCGAAATATGCAATAAAATACGATTTTAGCACATTTTTCTGAGCTTTTTAATATTTCATGTATATTTCGAAAATAATATGAAATATTCTAAATTAATATTGATTTTTATAGATTTTTAATGGGATTTTTTAAAAATATGTAAATAATTAATAAATATTCAAAAATGCTATAAAAATTTTGCTTACTTTTCCCATAAATTTCAATTGCAGTAGAAATTCTATTTAAAAGTGTGAAAATCAGAGTATTTTAGCTGAAAAATGAGTTTTGCCAGAAAAGCACTCAAACCGCTCTAAAACGTCGAAATATGCAATAAAATACGATTTTAGCACATTTTTCTGAGCTTTTTAATGTTTCATGTATTTTTCGAAAATAATATGAAATATTCTATAAAAATATTGATTTTTATAGATTTTTATGGGATTTTTTTAAAAATATGCAAATAATTAATAAATATTCAAAAATGCTATAAAACTTGATTTTATTGCATTTTTTAACGATTTAAGGCATTTTCAAGGATTTTGTGAAAAACTATTTTTTTAGATAAAATATACCTATGAGTAAGCTTCCTAATAGAAAATCATAAAATTTTGCTTACTTTTCCCATAAATTTCAATTGCAATAGAAATTCTATTTAAAAGTGTGAAAATGTAAGTATTTTAGCTAAAAAATCAGTTTTGCCAGAAATGCACTCAAACCGCTCTAAAACGTCGAAATATGCCATAAAATGCGATTTTAGCACATTATTCTGAGCTTTTTAATATTTCATGTATTTTTGAAAATAATATGAAATATTCTATAAAAATATTGATTTTTATGGATTTTTAATGGGATTTTTTAAAAATATGTAAATAATTAATAAATATTCAAAAATGCTATAAAACGATATTTTATTGCATTTTTTGACGATTCAAGGCATTTTCACGGATTTTCTGAAAATCATAAAATTTTGCTTACTTTTCCCATAAATTTCAATTGCAGTAGAAATTCTATTTAAAAGTGTGAAAATCTAAGTATTTTAGCTGAAAAATGAGTTTTGCCAGAAAAGCACTCAAACCGCTCTAAAACGTCGAAATATGCAATAAAATACGATTTTAGCACATTTTTCTGAGCTTTTTAATATTTCATGTATATTTCGAAAATAATATGAAATATTCTAAATTAATATTGATTTTTATAGATTTTTAATGGGATTTTTTAAAAGTATGTAAATAATTATTAAATATTAAAAAATGCTATAAAACTTGATTTTATTGCATTTTTTGACGATTTAAGGCATTTTCAAGGATTTTGTGAAAAACTATTTTTTTAGATAAAATATACCTATGAGTAAGCTTCCTAATAGAAAATCATAAAATTTTGCTTACTTTTCCCATAAATTTCAATTGCAATAGAAATTCTATTTAAATGTATGAAAATCTAAGTATTTTAGCTAAAAAATGAGTTTTGTCAGAAAAGCATCAAACCGCTCCAAAACGTCGAAATATGCCATATAATGCGATTTTAGCACATTTTTCTGAGCTTTTTAATGTTTCATGTATTTTTCGAAAATAATATGAAATATTCTATAAAAATATTGATTTTTATAGATTTTTAATGGGATTTTTTTAAAATATGTAAATAATTATTAAATATTCAAAAATGCTATAAAACGATATTTTATTGCATTTTTTGACGATTCAAGGCATTTTCACGGGTTTTCTGAAAAACTATATTTTTTAGATAAAATATACCTATGAGTAAGCTTCCTAAAAGAAAATCATAAAATTTTGCTTACTTTTCCCATAAATTTCAATTGCAGTAGAAATTCTATTTAAAAGTGTGAAAATGTAAGTATTTTAGCTAAAAAATGAGTTTTGCCAGAAAAGCACTAAAACCGCTCTAAAACGTCGATATATGCAATAAAATACGATTTTAGCACATTTTTCTGAGCTTTTTAATTTTTCATGTATTTTTCGAAAATAATATGAAATATTCTATAAAAATATTGATTTTTATAGATTTTTAATGGGATTTTTTAAAAATATGTAAATAATTAATAAATATTAAAAAATGCTATAAAACTTGATTTTATTGCATTTTTTGACGATTTAAGGCATTTTCAAGGATTTTGTGAAAAACATTTATAAATATTCAAAAATGATATAAAACGTTATTTTATTGCATTTTTTGACGATTCAAGGCATTTTCACAGATTTTCTGACAAACTATTTTTTTAGATAAAATATACCTATGAGTAAGCTTCCTAAAAGAAAATCATAAAATTTTGCTTACTTTTCCCACAAATTTCAATTGCAGTAGAAATTCTATTTAAAAGTGTGAAAATCTTAGTATTTTAGCTGAAAAATGAGTTTTGCCAGAAAGCACTCAAACCGCTCTAAAACGTCGAAATATGCATTAAAATACGATGTTAGCACATTTTTCTGAGCTTTTTAATATTTCATGTATATTTCGAAAATAATATGAAATATTATAAATTAATATTGATTTTTATAGATTTTTAATAGGATTTTTTAAAAATATGTAAATAATTAATAAATATTCAAAAATGCTATAAAACGATATTTTATTGCATTTTTTGACGATTCAAGGCATTTTCACGGGTTTTCTGAAAAACAATTTTTTTTAGATAAAATATACTCATGAGTAAGCTTCCTAAAAGAAAATCATAAAATTTTGCTTACTTTTATAATAAATTTCAATTGCGGTAGAAATTCTATTTAAAAGTGTGAAAATCTAAGTATTTTAGCTGAAAAAATGAGTTTGGCCAGAAAAGCACTCAAACCGCTCTAAAACGTCGAAATATGCAATAAAATACGATTTTAGCACATTTTTCTGAGCTTTTTAATGTTTCATGTATTTTTCGAAAATAATATGAAATATTCTATAAAAATATTGATTTTAAAGATTTTAATGGATTTTTAAAAATATGTAAATAATTAATAAATATTCAAAAATGCTATAAAACGATATTTTATTGCATTTTTTGACGATTCAAGGCATTTTCACGGATTTTCTGAAAAACTATTTTTTTTAGATAAAATATACCTATGAGTAAGCTGCCTAAAAGAAAATCATAAAATTTTGCTTACTTTTCCCATAAATATCAATTGCAGTAGAAATTCTATTTAAAAGTGTGAAAATCTAAGTATTTTAGCTAAAAAATCAGTTTTGCCGGAAAAGCACTCAAACCGCTTTAAAACGTCGAAATATGCCATAAAATGCGATTTTAGCACATTATTCTGAGCTTTTTAATATTTCATGTATTTTTGAAAATAATATGAAATATTCTATAAAAATATTGATTTTTATGGATTTTTAATGGGATTTTTCAAAAATATGTAAATAAATAATAAATATTCAAAAATGCTATAAAACGATATTTTATTGCATTTTTTGACGATTCAAGGCATTTTCACGGGTTTTCTGAAAAACTATTTTTTTAGATAAAATATACCTATGAGTAAGCTTCCTAAAAGAAAATCATAAAATTTTGCTTACTTTTTCCATAAATTTCAATTGCAGTAGAAATTCTATTTAAAAGTGTGAAAATCTAAGTATTTTAGCTGAAAAATGAGTTTTGCCAGAAAAGCACTCAAACCGCTCTAAAACGTCGAAATATGCAATAAAATACGATTTTAGCACATTTTTCTGAGCTTTTTAATGTTTCATGTATTTTTCGAAAATAATATGAAATATTCTAAATTAATATTGATTTTTATAGATTTTTAATGGGATTTTTTAAAAATATGTAAATAATTAATAAATATTCAAAAATGCTATAAAAATTTTGCTTACTTTTCCCATAAATTTCAATTGCAGTAGAAATTCTATTTAAAAGTGTGAAAATCAGAGTATTTTAGCTGAAAAATGAGTTTTGCCAGAAAAGCACTCAAACCGCTCTAAAACGTCGAAATATGCAATAAAATACGATTTTAGCACATTTTTCTGAGCTTTTTAATGTTTCATGTATTTTTCGAAAATAATATGAAATATTCTATAAAAATATTGATTTTTATAGATTTTTATGGGATTTTTTAAAAATATGTAAATAATTAATAAATATTCAACAATGGTATAAAACTTGATATTATTGCATTTTTTGACGATTTAAGGCATTTTCAAGGATTTTGTGAAAAACTATTTTTTTAGATAAAATATACCTATGAGTAAGCTTCCTAATAGAAAATCATAAAATTTTGCTTACTTTTCCCATAAATTTCAATTGCAATAGAAATTCTATTTAAAAGTGTGAAAATGTAAGTATTTTAGCTGAAAAATGAGTTTTGCCAGAAAAGCACTCAAACCGCTCTAAAACGTCGAAATATGCAATAAAATACGATTTTAGCACATTTTTCTGAGCTTTTTAATATTTCATGTATATTTCGAAAATAATATGAAATATTATAAATTAATATTGATTTTTATAGATTTTTAATAGGATTTTTTAAAAATATGTAAATAATTAATAAATATTCAAAAATGCTATAAAACGATATTTTATTGCATTTTTTGACGATTCAAGGCATTTTCACGGGTTTTCTGAAAACTATTTTTTTAGATAAAATATACTCATGAGTAAGCTTCCTAAAAGAAAATCATAAAATTTTGCTTACTTTTATAATAAATTTCAATTGCAGTAGAAATTCTATTTAAAAGTGTGAAAATCTTAGTATTTTAGCTGAAAAATGAGTTTGGCCAGAAAAGCACTCAAACCGCTCTAAAACGTCGAAATATGCAATAAAATACGATTTTAGCACATTTTTCTGAGCTTTATAATGTTTCATGTATTTTTCGAAAATAATATGAAATATTCTATAAAAATATTGATTTTTATAGATTTTTAATGGATTTTTAAAAATATGTAAATAATTAATAAATATTCAAAATGCTATAAAACTCGATTTTATTGCATTTTTTTGACGATTTAAGGCATTTTCAAGGATTTTGTGAAAAACTATTTTTTTAGATAAAATATACATATAAGTAAGCTTCCTAAAAGAAAATCATAAAATTTTGCTTACTTTTCCCATAAATTTCAATTGCTGTAGAAATTCTATTTAAAAGTGTGAAAATGTAAGTATTTTAGCTAAAAAATCAGTTTTGCCGGAAAAGCACTCAAACCGCTCTAAAACGTCGAAATATACCATAAAATGCGATTTTAGCACATTATTCTGATCTTTTTAATATTTCATGTATTTTTGAAAATAATATGAAATATTCTATAAAAATATTGATTTTTATAGATTTTTAATAGGATTTTTTAAAAATATGTAAATAATTAATAAATATTAAAAAATGGTATAAAACTTGATTTTATTGCATTTTTTGACGATTTAAGGCATTTTCAAGGATTTTGTAAAAAACTATTTTTTTAGATAAAATATACCTATGAGTAAGCTTCTTAATACAAAATCATAAAATTTTGCTTACTTTTCCCATAAATTTCAATTGCAATAGAAATTCTATTTAAAAGTGTGAAAATCTAATATTTTAGCTGAAAAATGAGTTTTGCCAGAAAAGCACTCAAACCGCTCTAAAACGTCGAAATATGCCATAAAATTCGATTTTAGCACATTTTTCTGAGCTTTTTAATGTTTCATATATTTTTCGAAAATAATATGAAATATTCTATAAAAATATTGATTTTTATAGATTTTTAATGGGATTTTTTAAAAATATGTAAATAATTAATAAATATTCAAAAATGCTATAAAACGATATTTTATTGCATTTTTTGACGATTCAAGGCATTTTCACGGATTTTCTGAAAAACTATTTTTTTTAGATAAAATATACCTATGAGTAAGCTTCCTAAAAGAAAATCATAAAATTTTGCTTACATTTCCCATAAATTTCAATTGCAGTAGAAATTCTATTTAAAAGTGTGAAAATGTAAGTATTTTAGCTAAAAAATTAGTTTTGCCAGAAAAGCACTCAAACCGCTCTAAAACGTCGAAATATGCAATAAATATGATTTTAGCACATTTTTCTGAGTTTTTTAATGTTTCATGTATTTTTCGAAAATAATATGAAATATTCTATAAAAATATTGATTTTTATAGATTTTTAATGGGATTTTTTTTAAAAATATGTAAATAATTTATAAATATTAAAAAATGCTATAAAACGGTATTTTATTGCATTTTTTTGACGATTCAAGGCATTTTCAAGGATTTTCGGAAAAACTATTTTTTTAGATAAAATATACCTATAAGTAAGTTTCCTAAAAGAAAATCATAAAATTTTGCTTACTTTTCCCATAAATTTCAATTGCAGTAGAAATTCTATTTAAAAGTGTGAAAATCTAAGTATTTTAGCTGAAAAATGAGTTTTGCCAGAAAAGCCCTCAAACCGCTCTAAAACGTCGAAATGTCCAATAAAATACGATTTTAGCACATTTTTCTGAGCTTTTTAAATGTTTCATGTATTTTTCGAAAATAATATGATATATTCTATAAAAATATTGATTTTTATAGATTTTTAATGGATTTTTTAAAAAATATGTAAATAATTAATAAATATTCAAAAATGCTATAAAACTTGATTTTGTTGATTTTTTGACGATTTAAGGCATTTTCAAGGATTTTGTGAAAACTATTTTTTAGATAAAATATACATATGAGTAAGCTTCCTAAAGAAAATCATAAAATTTTGCTTACTTTTCCCATAAATTTCAATTGCATGTAGAAATTCTATTTAAAAGTGTGAAAATTAAGTATTTTAGCTAAAAATCAGTTTTGCGAAAAGACTCAAACCGCTTAAAACGTCGAAATATGCATAAAATGCGATTTTAGCACATTATTCTAGCTTTTAATATTTCATGTATTTTTGAAAATAATATGAAATATTCTATAAAAATATTGATTTTTATGATTTTAATGGTATTTTAAAAATATGTAAATAATTAATAAAATTCAAAATGTATAAACGATATTTTATGCATTTTTTGACGATTCAAGGCATTTTAGATTTTCTAAAACTATTTTTTTAGATAAAATCCAGATTACGTTCTAAGAAAATCATAAATTTTGCTTACTTTTCCCATAAATTTCCAATTGAGTTGAAATTCTATTTAAAAGTGTGAAAATGTAAGTATTTTAGTAAAAATGATTTGTCAGAAAAGCATCAAACCGTCCAAAACGTCGAATATTGCAAAAATGATTTAGCACATTTTACTGAGCTTTTTAATTTTCATGTATTTTTCGAAAATAATATGAAATATTCATAAAATATTGATTTTTATAGATTTTTAATAGGATTTTTAAAAATATGTAAATAATTAATAAATATTAAAAATGTATAAAACATTTTATTGCATTTTTGACGATTAAATTTTCAAGGATTTTAAAACTATTTTTTTGATAAATATACCTATGAGTAAGCTCTAATAGAAAATCATAAATTTTGCTATACTTTTCCCATAATAATTCATAGAAATTCATTTAAAAGTGTGAAAATTATTTTCCACATAAAATAGTTTGCCGAAAAGCACTCAAACTTTAAAACGTCGAAATATGCCATAATGATTTTAGCACAATTTTCTGAGCTTTTAATGTTTCATTATTTCGAAAATAGAAATATCTAAAAAATATTGATTTTTATAGATTTTCTAGGATTTTTTAAAATATGTAAATAATTAATAAATATTAAAATTTATAAAATTGATTTTTGATTTTTGACGATTCAAGGCATTTTCAAGGATTTTCGAAAAACTATTTTTTAGATAAAATATACCTATGAGTAAGCTTCCTAAAGAAAATCATAAAATTTTGCTTACTTTTCCCATAAATTTCAATTGGAGGTAGAAATTCTATTTAAAAGTGTGAAAATGTAAGTATTTTAGCTAAAAATGAGTTTTGTCAGAAAAGCACTCAAACCGCTCTAAAACGTCGAAATATGCAATAAAATACGATTTTAGCACATTTTCTGAGCTTTTAATGTTTCATGTATTTTCGAAAATAATATGAAATATTCTAAATAATATTGATTTTTATAGATTTTAATGGGATTTTTTAAAATATGTAAATAATTAATAAATATTCAAAAATGCTATAAAACGTTATTTTATTGCATTTTTGACGATTCAAGGCATTTTCAGGATTTTGTGAAAACTATTTTTAGATAAAATATACCTATGAGTAAGCTTCCTAAAGAAAATCATAAAATTTGCTTACTTTTCCCATAAATTTCATTGCAATAGAAATTCTATTTAAAATGTGAAAATCTAAGTATTTTAGCTAAAAATAATTTTGCAGAAAAGCACTCAAACCGCTTTATACGTCGAAATATGCTATAAAATGCGATTTTAGCACATTATTCTGAGCTTTTTAATATTTCATGTATTTTTCGAAAATAATATGAAATATTCTATAAAAATATTGATTTTTATAGATTTTTAATGGATTTTTAAAAATATGTAAATAATTAATAAATATTCAAAAATGCTATAAAACGATATTTTATTGCATTTTTGACGATTCAAGGCATTTTCAGGATTTTCGAAAAACTATTTTTTTGATAAAATATACCTATGAGTAAGCTTCTAAAGAAAATCATAAATTTTGCTTACTTTTCCCATAAATTTCAATTGCAGTAGAAATTCTATTTAAAGTGTGAAAATCTAAGATTTTAGCTAAAATGAGTTTTGCAGAAAAGCACTCAACCCTCAAACGTCGAAATATGCATAAAATCGTTTTAGCACATTTTCTGACTTTTAATGTTTCATTATTTTCGAAATAATTGAAATTCTAAATATTGATTTTATAGATTTTAATAGGATTTTTAAAAATATGTATAATTATAAATATTCAAAAATGTATAACTTGATTTATTGCATTTTGACGATTCAAGGCATTTCAAGTTTTCGAAACATTTTAGATAAAATATACCTATGAGTAAGCTTCCTAAAGAAAATCATAAAATTTTGCTTACTTTTCCATAAATTTCAATTGCATAGAAATTCTATTTAAAAGTGTGAAAATCTAAGTATTTAGCTAAAAATGAGTTTTGCCAGAAAAGCACTCAAACCGCTCTAAAACGTCAAATATGAATAAAATACGATTTAGCACATTTTCTGAGCTTTTAATGTTTCATGTATTTTCGAAAATAATATGAAATATTCTAAATAATATTGATTTTTATAGATTTTTAATGGATTTTTAAAAATATGAAATAATAATAAATATTAAAAATGCTATAAAACTATTTTATTGCATTTTTGACGAAACTATTTTTAGATAAAATATACCATAGTTTTTTTTTTTTTTTTTTTTTTTTTTTTTTTTTTTTTTTTTTTTTTTTTTTTTTTTTTTTTTTTTTTTTTTTTTTTTTTTTTTTTTTAAAAAAAAAAAAAAAAAAAAAAAAAAAAAAAAAAAAAAAAAAAAAAAAAAAAAAAAAAAAAAAAAAAAAAAAAAAAAAAAAAAAAAAAAATAAATATTCAAAATGCTATAAAACTTTTTTATTGCATTTAGTAAGCATTTTCAGGTTTTGAAAATTTTAAATTTCTTACTTTTCCATAAATTTCAATTGCAGTAAATTTATTTAAAGTGTGAAAATTAAGTATTTAGCAAAATAGTTTGCAGAAAGCCAAACCTAACGTCGAAATATGCCATAAAATCGATTTTAGCACATTTCTGAGCTTTATTTTCATGTATTTTTCAAATAATATAAATATTCTATAAAATATTGATTTTATAGATTTTAATGGGATTTTTAAAAATGTAAATAATAATAAATATTAAAATGCTATAAACTGATTTTATTGCATTTTTGACATTTAGGCATTTTCAAGATTTTTGAAAACATTTTTTAGATAAAATATACCTATGAGTAACTTCTAAAGAAAATCATAAATTTTGCTTACTTTTCCCATAAATTCAATTCAGTAGAATTCTATTAAAGTGTGAAAATTAATATTTTAGCTAAAATAGTTTTGCAGAAAAGCATCAAACCGCTCTAAAACGTCGAAATATGCCATAAAATCGATTTAGACATTTTCTGAGCTTTAATTTTCATGTATTTTGAAAATAATATAAATATTCTAAATATATTTTATAATTTTTAATGGGATTTAAATATGTAATTAATAAATATTAAATGTTAAATATTTTATTGCATTTTTGTAATTTACATTTCTGAATCAAAATTCTTACTTTTCCAAAATTTCAATTAGAATCATTAAAGTAATCTAATTAGCTAAAATAGTTGCCGAACACTAAAGTTTATTTTCAAAATAATATGAAATATTCTAAAAAATATTGATTTTATAGATTTTTAATGATTTTTAAATATGAAATAATTAATAAATATTAAAATGTAAAACTGATTTTATTGCATTTTTGACGATTAACATTTCAGATTTTTGAAAAACTATTTTTGATAAATATACTATATAATTCTAAAAAAATCTAAAATTTTGCTTATTTTCCATAAATTTCAATTGCGTAGAAATTCTATTTAAAAGTGTGAAAATTAGTATTTAGCTAAAAATGAGTTTGCAGAAAGCACTCAAACCGCTCAAAACGTGAATATGCATAAAATGGATTTTAGCACATTTTCTGAGCTTTTAATTTTCATGTATTTTTCGAAAATAATATGAAATATTCTAAAAATATTGATTTTATAGATTTTTAATGGGATTTTTAAAATATGTAAATAATAATAAATATTCAAAATGCTATAAAACTTATTTTATTGCATTTTTGACGATTAAGCATTTTCAAGTTTTCTGAAAACTATTTTTTAGATAAAATATACCTATGAGTAAGCTTCCTAAAAGAAAATCATAAAATTTTGCTTACTTTTCCCATAAATTTCAATTGCATAGAAATTCTATTTAAAAGTGTGAAAATCTAAGTATTTTAGCTAAAAATGAGTTTTGCAGAAAGCACTCAAACCGCTCTAAAACGTCGAAATATGCAATAAAATACGATTTTAGCACATTTTCTGAGCTTTTTATGTTTCATGTATTTTCGAAAATAATATGAAATATTCTAAATTAATATTGCAATAAAATACGATTTTAGCACATTTTCTGAGCTTTTTAATGTTTCATGTATTTTCGAAAATAATATGAAATATTCTAAAAAATATTGATTTTTATAGATTTTTAATGGGATTTTTTAAAATATGTAAATAATTAATAAATATTCAAAAATGCTATAAACGATTTTTATTGCATTTTTGACGATTTAAGGCATTTTCAAGGATTTTGTGAAAAACTATTTTTAGATAAAATATACCTATGAGTAAGCTTCCAAAAGAAAATCATAAAATTTTGCTTACTTTTCCATAAATTTCAATTGCTAGAAATTCTATTTAAAAGTGTGAAAATCTAAGTATTTTAGCTAAAAATGAGTTTTGCCAGAAAAGCACTCAAACCGCTCTAAAACGTCGAAATATGCAATAAAATACGATTTTAGCACATTTTTCTGAGCTTTTTAATGTTTCATGTATATTTCGAAAATAATATGAAATATTTTAAATTAATATTGATTTTTATAGATTTTTAATGGGATTTTTAAAAATATGTAAATAATTAATAAATATTAAAAAATGCTATAAAACTTGATTTTAATGCATTTTTTGACGATTTAAGGCATTTTCAAGGATTTTGTGAAAAACTATTTTTTTAGATAAAATATACCTATGAGTAAGCTTCCTAATAGAAAATCATAAAATTTTGCTTACTTTTCCCATAAATTTCAATTGCAATAGAAATTCTATTTAAAAGTGTGAAAATCTGAGTATTTTAGCTGAAAAATGAGTTTTGCCAGAAAAGCACTCAAACCGCTCTAAAACGTCGAAATATGCCATAAAATGCGATTTTAGCACATTTTTCTGAGCTTTTTAATGTTTCATGTATTTTTCGAAAATAATATGAAATATTCTATAAAAATATTGATTTTTATAGATTTTTAATGGGATTTTTTTAAAATATGTAAATAATTATTTAATATTCAAAAATGCTATAAAACGATATTTTATTGCATTTTTTGACGATTCAAGGCATTTTCACGGGTTTTATGAAAAACTATATTTTTTAGATAAAATATACCTACGAGTAAGCTTCCTAAAAGAAAATCATAAAATTTTGCTTACTTTTCCCATAAATTTCAATTGCAGTAGAAATTCTATTTAAAAGTGTGAAAATGTAAGTATTTTAGCTAAAAAATGAGTTTTGCCAGAAAAGCACTCAAACCGCTCTAAAACGTCGAAATATGCAATAAAATACGATTTTAGCACATTTTTCTGAGCTTTTTAATGTTTCATGTATTTTCGAAAATAATATGAAATATTCTATAAAAATATTGATTTTTATAGATTTTTAATGGGATTTTTAAAAA
>WNWK01043055.1:0-15688 GCA_009830355.1 Cherax destructor
AACCATAGAATCTCCAGTTTATTGTCATTTAAATCAGGTCTTGGATTATAGGCTAAGTCGTTCTTTATGTAGGCACATACCCCACCACCTTTTCTATTCCTATCAAAGCGTTTTATATTGTAACCTTCTATTTTGACCTCGTCGTCAGTCACCGTATCATCCAACCAGGATTCGAGATGGATATAACTGCCGCTCTAGTTCTGTTAGCTAGAATCCTAATCTCTGCCAATTTGGTATGTTGCTGGTGTGTACCCACTGTTGCAGGTGGATGTGAAGAGTTGGAGCGTAGAGTATTCAAGTATATCTGGGCGAATGGGAGGAATTGGTTGCGAAAGGAAATTGTTAGGAACGGGGTAGGGATGGGTGGTTTGGGTTTAATTTGGTTGGAGCGGAGATTGGTGTGTATGTATGTGAGACGGTGCTTGGTGAGGAGAGGGGGCTTGGGGGAAAGGAGGAGGGTGGGGTGGGGGTGTATTGAGGAGATGAGTGAATGGTGGGGGAAAGGAGTTAGATTACTGTAGAGATTTGTTGAGGAATTTATTGGTAATTAAGGAACCGCATAAAATGAAGGTGAATAGGATGATGGGTCTTGGTGCGGAGGCTAAGGTTGTAGAGGGTGCAGCGGTTTTCCAGTATATGATTGGGTTCAGATATGGAGGGGTTTTCGAGGACTTAGGTTACGCGCAAGAGATCGTGAACAGATGTACAGATTTTTACATGGGGCGGTAGCGTCAAGGGCGGTATTATTCAGTATGGGGTTGGTACAGGAGGGCAGGTGTGAAGGTGTGGTATGTTGGAAACTGTCTTGCATGGGATATATTTCTGTGAAGCTTTGGGGCCGGTGCGGGAGTGGATGGGGGGGGTATGCAAACTTGGGGGAGGGGGGATACAGTTGTTGAGGGCACTGTTCCTGGACTTGGGAGGATTGGATGACAGGGTTAGGAGAGGCCTAATGCATTGTTTGGTTGATTTCGTGTGTGGTCATGGAGATTGAGGGAGGTGGGAATAAGGGAAAGAATTAGGGCATTGGCTGCGGTAATGTACCGTACGAAATGTAGAAACAGGCAGGTGTATGGGAGGGATTGGGATAAGGATTTTAGTTCGGCTTATAGGAATTTCCGGGTGGGAGAGTTATTAAGTGGGTTTGTAGGAGTTTAAGGGGGCTTGGCTCTGCGACTTGCTTGGGAATGTACGGTTGTGGCTTTGGTATGGCCTGGATGTTGCTTGTGATTGACTGAAGTTGGTACGGTTGGGGGCGGTTTGGTGGGTGGGGACGGATGACCTTTATACTGGGTGACGGGAGACAGATGGGTTTGGGTGTGTATGTTGTGTGATCGAGTGGGGATGTGGATTTGGGTGTGTGGGTTATTTAAGGGGGGGGTTGTAATTGGGGAAGAGTAAGGGTTTGTCCTGTTCAGTGCTGGGTGTTCAGTTATGGTGTGTGTTGATGTGGAGTGTTATTATTAAAGTTTGTGTATGGTCTGAGGTACTGAAACCTGGTTGATGGGTCTGTGGCCTTCAGGCAGATTCAAGACTTGGTGATGTTAGAGGACGGTAAAATGTTTGGTTACTGTCACATGAATTTGGTGTATTTTTTATATATTTATCGTAGTTGTACTCAGAGATGACAAGGTTTGACTTGTCATGAGCAGTGGAACTGTGTTAATAATGAATAGGACAGGTGGTACTTGTGGTATCAAGTTTAGGGTGTGAGTGGGTTTACGTGGAGTGCATGTCATCTGTATGATTGAGTATAATATATATTGTGCCTGTGTGTGGAATACTATAGTAATTTGTGAGAAATGTACATTGTTTGGTGTACGACATTACTGTACCAGTGGATGTGGAGTGGTAATGGCTTGGAGCTCTTATCATATTGGAGTGGACAGATATGTGGTACACGGGACAGGATACAGTGGTGATTTACGCTATCTGTTTTATATATTGTACATCCATCCTGATGTAATAGGGTCATAAGTAGGTTGTTGGATAATGATTATGGTTAAATGTAATAGGTGCATATAATTGTATGCACATAGTGATTGGCGGGGATAGGGACTTTATTGTTATTTAATGGTTTTACTGGAGATTGATTATCTGTATGTTTTGTATTGATTTTGTAATTATATGCATTAGTGATTGCGGTCACAGTTATTTATGGATATTTTTGTAATTCTGTTTAAAACCAATAAAATGTAAAAAAAAATCTCTGCCAATTTTGGAAGAAGTGATCTTGCATTGACATGAATAAAGTGAAGGCCTGTTTTCTTAAGACAATCATAATCATCAATAAATGGCAAGGGGTCATTAGCATTAAAAATAGGAAAATGAATGTCATCATTGATAAAGGGTAACTGTGCCAAAGTGCATTTGTTACAAACAAAATGAAATCTGGCACCATTACCATAATTGAACACACATCCATTATGCACCCAACCTTTACACAATTTACAACCGGTATGTTTACTGTTCTTCTTTCGTACCTTATTACAGTGTATACAAATGTCTGGTGGTGTCTGAGATAATAATGTTTCTATTGTCTGTGCATTACCTATAGCGTTAAGGTTATCATTACTAGCAACTAGACCGTCATTATCACCATGACTTATCTGTCTGTTTTGCACCTGTA
Organism: Cherax destructor; assembly: GCA_009830355.1. Taxonomy (NCBI): domain Eukaryota; kingdom Metazoa; phylum Arthropoda; class Malacostraca; order Decapoda; family Parastacidae; genus Cherax; species Cherax destructor. The sequence continues at coordinate 2,630 of WNWK01043055.1, forward strand.
CCATAGATTGAGATCCTGGATTAGTATGAATATCGCCACTTGATAGCGCCACTATAAAAGCTGTACGCCATTGTTTTGTTTTGGAGATGTGGGGTTGCCAAACCTTGCGGCGATAGTGGCACTTACGTTTCTGGTATGATGGACACTGTTGGGCTTTCACTTTCCAGGGAGCTATCACCTCATTCACCTTTTCCAGACCCCATGACTGATTTCCTTCTTTCTAGAAATGCACAATAATGATAAATATCATTATGGCAGCCTGAACCCCTCTGATGCCAGCCATAGTCACTCTTCACTCTTTATCATTTCACAACAAGTTACCACTTGTTAAGAGCTACAATGTTAAGTAAAAGGACACAAATGCAACTAATGTGACATTTTATTGTGGCAACGTTTCGCTCTCCAGGAGCTTTTTCAAGTCGTTACCGTAACGGCTTGAAAAAGCTCCTGGAGAGCGAAACGTTGCCATAATAAATGTCATTAGTGCATTGTGTCCTTTACTAACATATTGTCGGTAATTCTACCAATATTAATACAAGAGCTACAATACCTAGTTACCACTTGTTAAGAGCTACAATACCTAGTTACCACTTGTTAAGAGCTACAATACCTAGTTACCACTTGTTAAGAGCTACAATACCTAGTTACCACTTGTTAAGAGCTACAATACCTAGTAACCACTTGTTAAGAGCTACAATACCTAGTTACCACTTGTTAAGAGCTACAGTACCTAGTAACCACTTGTTAAGAGCTACAATACCTAGTTACCACTTGTTAAGAGCTACAATACCTAGTTACCACTTGTTAAGGGCTACATTACCTAGTTACCACTTGTTAAGAGCTACAATACCTAGTTACCACTTGTTAAGAGCTACAATACCTAGTTACCACTTGTTAAGAGCTACAGTACCTAGTAACCACTTGTTAAGAGCTACAATACCTAGTTACCACTTGTTAAGAGCTACAATACCTAGTTACCACTTGTTAAGGGCTACATTACCTAGTTACCACTTGTTAAGAGCTACAATACATAGTAGTTATAACTGTTTCTCTCCACTGGCCTCTGTGGTTTACTTTGTGTTTACAAATAATGTCGCATTCACTATTAAATTCAGTGGATATTTTTAAAGTAAAAAAAAAACCGGAAAACATAATAAAGTGGACCCACGGTGTTCGTGATGCTCCAAACTCGAACAATTATGTATGTGTATTTTTGTAAGTGCTTTTGTAAGTGTATTTTTGGGGGTCTAAAAGGACTAGTCTAATTTACATTATTCCTTATGGAATAAATTCGTTTGGTAATGGCACTTGAACAGCATTCTGGAAAGAAAAAATCACGAAAACTGGGGGTCCAATGTAATGGTTAGTTTTGATGTGGTTGGTTCGTTCACTCAAATTAATGATATGAATGAACTTTTTTTGAGGTGTAAATCCGCTGAAAGGGATCCGAATTTTCATGTTCTTTATAAAAAACGATCTTAAGTGTTATTGAATTGTGAGTTTACAAAATCAGTTCTCGTGTGAAGGAGCTTTAATTAAGAGCCAAGTTTTTTCTGTTATTTATGGAATACTTTGAGTGTGAATTTTTTTACCACTGTTTTTGAGCGTGAGGTTACTCGGTTACGATAGGTTCATAATGAACGAACGTCCTGTCCTTCTGTCAACCCTGCTATGTATCATAGTTCTTAGATCATCTTCTCTGAGTACAAATTATAAGTTTAAAGTTTAATGCGATAAAAATGCCCAACTCGCATTTTTTGCAACCTCATGGTAAAAATATGAATGTTTTAAAGGTAGTTAGAAAATCAAGATTCTTGTGTAATTACTTTATCTGCACACCTTTCATCAGTGTCTTCTGAGAAAAAGAGGCATCAATTCGCGAGTTTCGAATATGTTCAACACTTTTTCCAAAAAGGATTACGCTAAGAGTTTCATAGACTGCATATTTCTCGACCAGCGGTATCTTTTGTTTTGGTATAGCTATAAAAAAAAAAATGAAATTATAAATTTAATTATTTTTAAATGTATGAACTAAACCTTGGAAACAAAATTCAATCGCATTATGACGTAATTTGCATACTCTTAATTAACACTTTGACTGTTTCAGTCATATATATACGTCTTACGAGCCAGTGTTTCTGTCATATATATACTAAAAAATTCTAGCAGCTTCAAATCAAGCGGGAGAAAGCTGGTAGACCCACATGTGAGAGAATGGGTCTGTGTGGTCAGTGTGCGCTGTATAAAAAAAAATCCTGCAGCACGCAGTGCATAATTAGAAAAAAACAACTCCGACCGTGTTTTTGGATTAAAACACCGACTTTGAGGTGTATTTTCGTATAGTATTTATGGTTTTATTCTCTTTTTCTTGGTCTCATTTGATAGAATGGAAAACATATTACAGAAATAGTGATGATTTTGATTGGTTTCATGATGCAAACGACCTTGAAAGTGAGCTCAAATTAGCGGAAATGTTCGATTTTTGCCAATGTTCAAGAGTACACAAATCACGCCACGCGTCCAATACACATCAACTGGTGAGTCTAATATTCTTTCACAAGTGCACTGATATTATTTATACCATTTTTACAATAATGCAGTAGTCTGCATAACATTAAATCTTCTATTTTTTGTATGAAAAAATAAAAATAGAAAGCAAGAGTAATATAAAAGGGGCCTAAAGACGTGACTAATGAACAGAGAAAATCTTATTTTAGTGCCAGGAATGTCTGCATTGTTTATTCTGGATCCTATTTTGAAATTGACCTCTTTTTTATTTTGCATGAAATTGGCCAAATTGCCAATTTCTGACCACTTTACATATTGGGTAGTTGAAATCGGTAAATTGATGGTTTCTTGTACTCAATCGATAGAACAAATGGACTTCTAAAGAAATAGCTGAGTTTGGTCGACTGGAACAATGGAATTGGCCGAAAATAGGACTCAAAGTCGGCGAAATCGCCGATGCGTATATATCGCCAAGATCACTAACTTCACGAGTGTAATTATGGTTTTTTTCCATCAAATTTCGTATTTTTGGTGTTATTACCATCGGGAAAAGATTCTCTATCATTTCATAAGAAAAAATATTTTTTTTTTTTTTAGAATATTTTGCGACATAGAATGACTGTTTCAGAAATGGGCTTGCGACAGTCAAAGGGTTAAGACACTTTTTTAAATAAAAAAAATGTTTTTAGAAGATGCAAAGATGAATGCTGACATTTACATATTTCCATTCTCCGATGGTGTTACTAATGGTGCTGAGTTTGACTCTCTGATTATCCCTGATTTTGTCATCACTGAAGACTCTTGACTCGCATAATGACTAACTAATTCATGATAAAGTTGATTACGTACTGCTCCAAACTCGAACAATTATATAAGTGTATTTTTGTAAGTGCTTTTGTAAGTATATTTTTGGGGGTCTAAAAGGACTAATCTAATTTACATTATGTATTCCTTATGGGAACAAATTCGTTCGGTAACGGCACTTGAACAGCATTCTGGAACGAAATAATGACGTAATCCGGGGGTCCACTGTACCATGAAGAAAAATATAGAATATAACTTTGGCGTATATGTGTCTAGCATTAGGAATAATATTACGAGAGAAGTAATAATGAAATTGAATGTTATAAGAATGCAGTTAGAAGCCTGAGATCTATAACCCACTATGATAACATGATCGCATATGAGGACCCCACAGACGTAAACAACTACATGTACAGGCCAATATCAAACTTACCATTGCTATCCAAAATCTTCGAGAAACTTGTGCACAAGAGATTATACTCATTTAAAACGACACAAAGCATACTCAACCCCTGCCAATTTGGCTTCAGAAAAAATAAAAGCACTAACGATGCAATCGTAAAAATGATAGACCTGCTTTACACAGCACTGGAAAATAAGGAATATCCATTAGGACTTTTTATTGACCTAAGGAAAGCTTTCGACACAGTAAGCCACAGCATCCTACTCAACAAACTTGACCACTATGGTATAAGAGGTCATGCACTTGCATATTTCAAATCCTACCTTACTAATAGGTACAGTGGTCCCTCGACTAGCGGTGATTCCGTATAGCGGTGAATTCGTGTAACGAGCGCTTTTTTCGGTAAAAATTTCCCTCATGTAGCGACCATTCCCTCGTGTAGTGGCCTGTACCAGACCTGTCTGCCTGCCCGCTTGCGTGGTGAGGCACGCAGGACGCCAGTCTAGCGTTGTTTACCATTGAGAGAACATTACCCAGAGCGCTCTTTCAAACATTCACAATACTTTTGTTGTGTTTATTGCTGGTTCAGTGATTGTCACTGTGAAATAAGTCACCATGGGTCCAAAGAAGCTTCCTAGTGGCACCCCTGGGGTAGAGAGAGTGAGAAACACCATCGAACTAAAGAAGGAGATACTAGTTGAAAAATATGAGAGTGGTATACGTGTGAGTGAGCTTGCCAGGATGTACAAGAAAAACACATCTACTATCACCACTATCCTGGCAAAGAGAAATGAAATCAAGGAAGCTAATGTTGCAAAAGGGGTTGATATGTTAACGAAAAATAGATCGAAAACAGTGGATGAGGTTGAGAAGTTGTTGGTGTTGTGGATCAATGAAAAACAGTTAGCGGGTGATAGTATTTCCACGGTGATAATTTGTGAAAAGGCAAGGAAGTTGCACGCAGATCTTGTCAAGACAATGCCTGGAACCAGTGGTGAGGCGAGTGATTTTAAAGCCAGCAAAGACTGCTTTGAGAGGTTTAAGAAACGTAGTGGCATACACAGTGTTGTGAGACATGGTGAGGCAGCCAGCTCAGACAAAAGTGCAGCTGAAAAGTTTGTGCAGGAATTCCAGGGGTTCGTAGACACTGAAAAATTCGAACCCCAACAAGTGTTTAATTGTGATGAAACAGGCCTGTTTTGGAAGAAAATGCCCAACAGGACCTTCATTACTCAGGAGGAAAAGGCACTGCCAGGACACAAGCCTATGAAAGACAGGCTAACTCATGCTTTGTGCCAATGCCAGTGGTGATTTTAAAGTGAAGCCTTTACTGGTGTATCACACAGAAAATCCCAGAGCCTTCAAGAAACACAAAGTTAACAGGAATAATTTGTGTGTGTATTGGAAGGCTAACACTAATGCATGGGTCACTAAGGACTTTTTCGTGGAATGGTTCACTGGAGTGTTTGGCCCTAGTGTGAAGAAATACCTCCTGGAAAAGAAATTGCCACTCAAGTGCCTCCTGGTACTGGAAAATGCTCATGCTCATCCTCACAACTTGGGAAACTATTTGTCTGAGGACTTCAATTTCATCACAGTGAAGTTATTGCCTCCTAACACCACTCCTCTCATCCAGCCCATGGACCAGCAGGTCATTGCAAACTTCAAGAAACTGTATACCAAAGCAATGTTTCAAAGGTGCTTTGACGTAACCTCAGCCTCTGCATTGACCCTAAGAGTTCTGGAAAGATCACTTCAATATCGTGCATTGCATAGGCCTTATAGGTAAGGCTTGGGAGGAAGTGACTTCCAGGACTTTTAACTCTGCTTGGAGACCACTGTGGCCGGATTGTGTTGAAAAGAGGGATTTTGAAGGATTTGAGGCTGGCCCTGACCCTGACGACCCTGTGCCTGTTGTGGACTCTATTGTGGCATTGGGGAACAGCCTGGGGTTGGAGTTGAGTGGTGAGGATGTGGAAGAGTTGGTGGAGGAGCACAGGGTAGACCTAACCACTGAAGAGCTGAGAGAGCTTCATCAGGAACAGCAACAGACGACATTTAAGGAAATTGATTCAGAGGAGGAGGCTGGACAGGGTGAGGTAGTAACTTCTTCAGAGATTAAGGAAATTTGTTCTATGTGGACTAAGGTGCAGACATTTGTTGAAAAACACCACCCTGCACAAGCTGAAGCAAACCACATCTGCAACATGTTCAGTGACAGAATCTTGCCCCACTTCAGGAAAATGTTGAAGAGTCGCCAGAAACAGAAGACTCTGGACAGTTATTTTTCGAGGCAGGGGTCCAGTGACTCTCAAGCTGGTCCTAATGGCATTAAAAGAAAAAGAAGGGAAGTAACCCCAGATAAGGACTTGTTACCTGAAGTCTTTATGGAGGGGGATTCCCCTTCCAAACACTAACACCCTCCCCCTGTCCTCCTCCCTATCTTCCAGATGCCTGCAACTCTCTATTTATTAATCTGTTTTTTATTATTTAGTATTATGTAGTAGTATTTATAGTTTTAATAATGTTGTTTTGTGTATGTAGAACTATAATTAAAATGTAGTTTTTGGGAATATTTTTGGGTGGAACGGATTAATTGTATTTACATTATTTTTATGGGAAATAAGGTTTCGAATTACGAGCAATTCATGTTAAGGCCTAGCTCCTGGAACGGATTAAGATCGTTAATGGAGAGACCACTGTATCAGTATGTCACCATTAAAGACACAACCTCCTCGACATGACCAATTGATACTGGAGTACCACAGGTAAGTGTCCTTGGTCCCCTGCTCTTCCTCTTATACATCAATGATCTTCCCAAAGTATCACAACACCTGAAACCAATACTCTTTGCTGACGACACGACTTATGTCATCTCCCTCCCAAATCTTGCCATGCTCAACACCATTGTTGACAACGAATTACTAAAAATATCTACATGGATGACAGCCAATAAACTTACACACAACACTGATAAGACCTTCTATATTATGTTTGGTAACAGAGCAGGTGATGCACAATTAAACATTAAGATCAACAACACTCCTATTGCTAAACATAATGAGGGCAAATTCCTTGGCCTTCACCTCGACAGCAACCTGAAATTCAGCACTCATATCCAACACATAACAAAGAAAGTGTCCAAAACTGTGGGGATCCTCTCTAAGATACGTTACTATGTACCACAATCAGCCCTACTCACACTATACTATTCACTAATCTATCCCTACCTCACATATGCCATTTGTGCTTGGGGATCAACAGCAATTACCCACCTAAAGCCAATAATAACCCAACAAAAAGCCTGTTATGTTATTTTCCCCTTATTTATCATCAAGGTTCTACATGTACTAGCATAGGGTATTTACTTAAAAGGTCTTAGGGTAAAAGGAGGATATTTATAGGCTAAAAAGATACTTACTCAGGCTTAGCTGCTGCATCTGAAAACTTATTGGTCCTCTCACATTCCTCTCAAAAGGTTATTTAAACCAACATTATAAAAATAATGCTATATTAAGAGGTATATATATACATATAATGTACAGGTCTCCACTCCTAAACATATAACCAGCCTCACCAAAAGCACATGGCTCACCTGCCACCTTTAACTCTCTTTTTCTTAACATTCTTTAACCCTCCAGTGTCTTGATACACTGAAGATCACAGAATATCATGGTAACATCGATCTACAACACACCCCATTTCCTTTTGGGCACTCATTCAGCCCAGAAACCAAGTTAAGGTCAGCATTAACAATACCAGCTCACTGCATCAGCCATGTTCTCCAGAAGGGGATTGTGGGAAGCAGGAGTCTCTCTAAGCTCCTCCCCCTCAAACATAAACAAACAAAAACCTATCACTTTGCACATCCTCCATGTACTCTCAATATATCTTATGTTATTACAATGAGACATGCAACTAATAAATTAGTACTTATAAAAAAATGTGCATTTATTTTATATAACCTATTATATTGAGAAAATCAGTTAAATTCAGCTTCTTAAGTTTTAAGGATGGCCTAGCCTTTAAACCTCTTAAGCAGTACTTCTGATTAATTCAATATAATTAGGTATTCATGTTATTTAATTACAACAATACATGCTGGGTTCCATAGCCCCATAACAAGTCCATAATACCCCATAACAAAGCCGTAGTAAGAATTATCACGCAATCCAATGCTAGGCAACACACCCCCCACTCTTCAAAGACCTAAACTTACTCACTGTTCAGAACATCCACACTTACTACTCTGCAATCTACATTTATAGAACCATAAATTCCAACATTAACCCTGAACTAAAACACTTTCTTGATAGTTGTGACAGGACCCATAGACATAATACCAGACACAAACATCTCTTTGACATTCCCCGTGTCCAGCTAAATCTATACCAAAATTCAATGTACATAAAAGGGCCTAAAATCTGGAACTCCCTGCCTGAAAATTCTAGAACTGCAGACACAACCTCCATTTTCAAAAGCACCGTTAAAAAACATCTTATCTCACTTATGCACCCAACCGGTAGCTAACCACATGAAAACTACTTTATCTTGCACATATCCACAGCAAAATACACTTATTGATATCTGTGATTCCCCTTAACCCTTTGAATGTTTCGGTCCTATATATACGTCTTACGAGCCACTGTTTGGACGTATCTATAGCCTAAATTCTAGCGCCTCAAATCAAGTGGGAGAAAGCTGGTAGGCCCACATGTGAGAGAATGGGTCTGTGTGGTCAGTGTGCGCAGTATAAAAAAAATCGGGCAGCCAGTGGTGCATTGTGGGAAAGCCATTTCAGTAGTCCATGTTCAGCATGCCTAGCGGTAAGAAATACCAGACTCCCCAGCGAATCTGGGACTCTTCTCTTCCCCCTCAGTGATAGCTCTAACACAGATGGAAGTGTCTCTGAAGATGAATTTCATGGTTTTGAGGAGTTTGTGACCGAAAGCAATGCCCAGGATACCAGAAGGAAGGAAGGAAGAAAGAAAGTAAGGAAGGAAGAGATGAGAGGAAAGAAGGAAGGAAAGAAGAGATGAAAGAAGGAAGGAAGGAAGGAAAGAAGAAGAGAGAGGAAGGAAGGAAGAAGAAGGAAGGAAGGAGGAAAAGAAGGAAGGAAAGAAGAAAGAAAGAAAGGAAGGAGAGATGAGAGGAAGGAAGGAACAAAAGAAGTAAGAAAAGAAGGAAGAAAAAAGGAAGGAATAAATGAAGGAAGAAAGGAAGGCAGGAAGGAAGAGATGAGAGGAAGGAAGGAAGAGATAAGAGGAAGGAAGAGATGAGAGGAAGGAAGGAAATAAGTAAGAAAGAAAGGAATGAAGGAAGAAAGGAAGCTAGGAAGAAGGTTGTGGGGAAGAAGGTATGGGTCCCCTTTTGTGTTGACAGGTTGACAGCAGTGAGGGTGGTGAGTAATGGTATATGTCATTTTGACAGCTACCTTTCCCTGACTCAGCAAATTTAGATGTCCACACACACACACACAGCTTCAAGCGCTATATGAAGTTGATGGAAAGTGTCCAGTCATTATATATGTGTATATACATATCATAGAACAATAGCAATAGGTTGGTAGGTAAGTAGGTAGATAAGTAGGTAGGCAAGTAAGTAGGTAGGCAAGTAAGTAGGTAGGCAGAGTAGAGGTGGGCAAGTAGAGGGCAAGTGGGTAGAGCAAGTGAGGCTAAGCAAGTGGGTAAGTAGTGGGTAAGCAAGTGGGTACATAAGTGAGTAAGCAAGTGGTAAGCAAGTAGGTACGTAAGTAGGTAAGTAAGTAGGTAAGTAAGTAGGTACGTAAGTAGGTAGGAAGGACTGGGGGGAAGAAGAGCATGGGACCCCATGGGTGTTGACAAGGAAGTGAGGGTGGTGAGTGGTGGTATAATATGTCATTTTGACAGCAGCCCACCCTGACTCAGCATATTTATAAGTCCACACACTCACAACAACCAGCTTCCAGAAGCTATTATCAGTTCTATGAAGTGTCCAGTGACTATATATGCGTATATATAGAAAGAAAGAAGGAAGGAAGGACGGTATGGAAGGAAGGAAGGTAGGTAGGAATGTAGGAAGGAAGGAAGGTAGGAATGTAGGAAGGAAGGAATGTAGGAAGGCAGGTTGGAAGGAAGGTATGTAGGAAGGTTAGGTAGGAAGGAAGGTAGGACGGAATGATGACTTAGACACAACAACCAACTTTCAGAAGCTTATAGCAGTTTAGGCACGTGTCCAGTGACTGTGGTATATATAGAAACCAGAAGGAAGAAAGGAAGGACAGAATGAAGGTAGTAAGAAGGAAGGAAGGTAGGTAGGTAGGAAGGTGGTAGGAAGGTAGGTAGGAAGGTAGGTAGAAGAAGGAAGGAAGGAAGGAAGGAAGGAAGGAAGGAAGGTAGGTAGGTGAGGTAGGTGGTAGGTAGGTAGGTAGGTAGGAAGGAAGGAAGGAAGGAAGGAAGGAAGGAAGGAAGGAAGGAAGGTAGGAAGGAAGGAATGACGACCCAGACGACCATCAACCTAGGATAACTACCTAACACAACTGCCAGCTGCTACTTTGAAGAAAACTGCTCAGAAGAGATGTTTTGTCTGTGCATATACAAAAACACCCACAAAAATGCAGACACTCGTTTTATGTGTGAGGAATGTAAACACCACTGTGCATGGAACCATGTTTCAAAGAGTTCCACAAGCTGCAGAACTTCTATGAACATGTCCAGTGACTGTACATTTGTATATATATTATAGAACAATAGTAATAAAGATTTTTTTGTATTGTTGGTTTGTCTAAACAAGTTTTGTAAACAATATAATGATAATAATGTTTGTGCGGTTATTGTGTTGCATACAACAAGTGTTTTATATACATTGCACCACCTGGTCTCACAGGTCACATAAGTTACGTAAAAAAAGAAAATAGTGAAAAAAACAAGAAATCTACGAATGGAAGTAAACAAATGTTTACTGAGTGAGTGGCATTCACTGCTGTTGCTATACGCGGCTCATTTTCTGCCAACTTTACACCTCCATAGCTCGGTAAATATTGATGGCAAAAATCTGTTTTTAGGATAAAAACAATCAGAAAAATAATCTTAACATTTTGATAAGATTTTTTTTTTTTTTTTCGAATATTTTGCGACAACAGAATGGCACTCAGGATTGAGGGTTGCGACAGTCAAAGGGTTAAATTGCACATGACTGTAAACAAAATTCTAATACAACTATTGCTTCATAATTCTTAAGCTAGTCATAAGTTTGCCTAAGACACTCCAATATAGAAACTGTATCATGCCAACACGGCACCATTTCCATTAATATATAAACTAATTGTTAAATTCTTAAATATTTTGAACTACCCCAATTTTGTAAACCTAGTTAATCACTACAATTATCTAACCTTAATACCAGTATAATTATTGTGTCACTATAGAGTAAAATCTAGTATAAGACTGCCTGAAATGCCTAGGCATACTATTGCCTTCTTGTAATAATTATTTCATAAAACGTCAAACACCAAAAATATTAAACCCCACTTTGTAATATTATCAGAAATAAAGTTGATTGATTGATTGATGTTTTGGAGCATCTTGCAATATGAATAAACTGCCTGATGTAGTAGCCAGGCTTAGGCTTGCTTGATTGTAAGTACTTCCAGCAGCTTGGCAGACACACAGATGATGATCAAACCAAATGCTAAGTATGTGTCCCAAACCCCATTGTCATTATCTTCACTATATGCATTATTGTCTGTTTATTGAGGAATATAGAGATAAACAGTATAATAACCTAAGAACAAGATCGCCACCCATCTTGATACCCATCAATTGCACAACCCAGGACAGCATGGGTTTAGAGCAGGCCGCTCCTGTCTGTCCCAACTACTGGACCACTACGACAAGGTCCTGGATATCCTAGAAGAAAAAACAGAATGCAGATGTTATATACACAGATTTGCAAAAACCCTTTTGACAAGTGTGACCATGGTGTAAAGCACACAAAATGCGTGATAAAGGAATAACAGGAAAGTTGGTAGATGGATCTATAATTTCCTAACATGTAAAACACAAAGAGTAGTAGTCAACAGAGTAAAGTCTGAGGCAGCTACTGTGAAAGCTCTGTTCCACAGGCACAGTACTTCTCCCATCCTATTCCTCATCCTCATATCAGACATTGACAAGGGATATAAGCCACAGTGCTGTGTCTTCCTTTGCAGATGACACCCGAATCTGTAGACAGTGTCCACCGTTGAAGACACTGCAAGACTCAACAGACATAACCAAATCTTTAAATGGGGCCAGAAAACAATATGAAGTTCAATGATAGAAATTTCAATTACTCAGATAGGGAAAACGTGAAGAAATTAAAATCTCATCGGAGTACAAAACTAATTAACCACACAATAGAGCGAAAAACTAATGTCAAAGACCTGGGAGTGATCATGTCAGAGGATCTCACCTTCCCAAAGGGCCATAACAAAGTAGCAATTGCATCTGCTCGAAAAATGACAGGATGGATAATGAGAACCTTCAAAAACCCGGGATGCCAAGCCCATGTTGACACTTACAGATCGCTTGTTCTATCTAGGCTGGAATATTGCTGCCCCTCCTGCACCTTTCAAGCGGGGGAAATTGCTGACCCTTTAAAAAGTGCAGAGAACCTTCACCGCATAAAGTGCGATAAACCACCTCAACTACTGGGAACGCTTGAGGTTCCCAAACCTGTACTCTCTAGAACGCAGCCGGGGAGATACATTATTATATACACATGGAAAAATTTTCAGGATTAGTACCAAACTGCACACAAAATCACTCCCTACGAAAGCAAAAGACTCGGCAGGCGATGAACATCCCCAATGAAGAGCAGGGGGGCCACTAGCACGTTGAGGGACAACACAATAAGTGTCAGGGGCCCAAGATTGTTCAACTGCCTCCCAGCATACATCAGGGGGGTTACCACAAACCCCTGGCTGTCTTCAAGCAGGCACTGGACAGGCACCTAAAGTCAGTACCTGACCAGCCAGGCTGTGGTTGTACGTTGGACTGCGTGCGGCCAGCAGTAACAGCCTGGTTGATCAGGCTCTGTAACATGAGGCCTGGTCACAGACCGGGCCACGGGGGTTGACCCCTGGAATTCTCTCCCGGTAAACTCCAGGTATATGTCAAATACTTATTATGAAAAAAAGATACCAGATATATTAGGCAAATACAGTGGGCCCTTGAAATTTGTGATTAATCCGTTCCCGAAGTCTGCCGAAATTCAAAATTCACGATTTTCAAAACCATTTTCCCCCTAAGAAATAATGTAAATCAAAATTTAACCGTTTTAGACACCCAAAAAATATTAAAAAATATTTTTGTTTACATAAAGAA
>WNWK01043056.1:0-15688 GCA_009830355.1 Cherax destructor
TCACAAGAACCATTATAAATTGTAATTACAGAACATAAAAATTGTATAAATTAAAATAAAAACTAGAAAAAAAGTATATCGGCATTACTTCTGCAAGCGGCAGGACTTGTTGTTGCCGTCAGGTGAGCATCCAGCACCAACTTGTCGGGCTTATACATCTCGGTAAGTACTGGCCCTAAATTTTTTTTTAGCCTATCCTGTTTATAAAAATCGCTCTTCATTAAAAAAAAAAAAAAAAATTTTTTTTGTTTTTAAAATATTCGGAGCAGTGCGCGAGTGAACGTAGATCTACGTGTGGACAGTTTAAGGGTTAAGAAATAATGTCACGTAGGTTAGTCTATTTCAGACCCCCAAAAATACACTTTCACAAGCACTTACAATATTATACTTACATAATTGTACGATCTAAGGGGTGTTCGTTAGGCGGGGGTCCACTGTACAATTAATCCGTTCCACCCAAAAATATTCACAAAAAATTCATATTTTTAAAGAATAAATACTATAGTTTTACATACACAAAACAATTATAAAGTAATAAATTTACAATTAAACATTTAAAATAACATTTACTTACTTTTATTGAAGAGAGTTGCTGGCATCTGGAAGATAGCGAGGAGAGTGAGGAAGGGCTTAGTGTTTGGAAGGGGAATCCCCACTCCCTGCTACACTCCTGCATGCCTGCTACCTCCCTGCATGAATGCTACACTCCCTGCATGAATGCTACCTCCCTGCATGCCTGCTCACTCCCTGCATGCCTGCTACCACTGGGGTGCCACTAGGAAGCTTCTTTGGACCCATGGTGACTTACTTCACAGTGACAATCACTAAACCAGCAATAAACAGAATAAATTTATTGTGAAATGTTTGAAAGAGTGCGCTGGGTAATGTTCTCTCAATGGTAAACAACGCTAGACTGGCGTCCTGTGCAGCGAGGCGCGCAAGCGCGGGCAGGCGGAGAGGTCTGGTATGGACCGATACACGAGGAAACATTGACCGAAAAAAGAGCTGAAACACGAAATCACCGATATTCGGAATCACCCAAACACGAGGGACCACTGTATTTAGCAGTGGACGTGTCAGCAGATGGGTCTATGAAGAATGAGGTGAATCATAGAATTGATGAGGGGAAAAGGGTGATAGGTGCACTTAGGAGTCTGTGGAGACAAAGAACTTCATCCATGGAAGCAAAGAGGGGAATGTATGAGAGTATAGTTATACCAACAATCTTATATGGGTGTGAAGCATGGGTGGTGAATGTTGCAACAAGGAGAACGTTGGAGGCAGTGAAGATGTCATGTCTGAGGGCAATGTGTGGTGTGAATATAATGCAGAGAATTCGTAGTTTGGAAATTAGGAGGAGGTGCGGGATTACCAAAACTAGGACATTGTGTAGTTTTAAAAATAGGTTGGATAAATACCGAGTGGGTGTGGGTGGGCGTGAGTTGGACCTGACTAGCTTGTGCTACTAGGTCAGATGCCATGCTCCTCCCTTAAGTGAATGTGACTGACCTGACTAGGTTAAGGCATTGGCTTAACCCGGTGGGAGAATTGGACCTGCCTCACATGGGCCAGTAGGCCTGCTGCAGTGTTCCTTCTTTCTAATGTTCTTATGAAATGCCTAGGCATGCTAGAGGCCATCTATGTAATTAACATTTTAAAATATTAAACCACACATTGTAAGCTTTGCAAGGAAATAAACATTTATTATTATTATTTAAGCTACCCCACACTAGAACATGTAGTGAGAACCATACCATCAGTAAAAAGGAAAAACAACATAACATTAACTGTACTATGCAAGGTATTGCTGTATAGTAGTACCAAATATGTGAGGATGCTGTAGTTTGGAGAGGCATATGAACTGTAGTATCAGCACACCTTTGGCAAGACAGTAATCGAGTGAATGATGTTGAAAGTTTTTCAACATCGATGGGAGATGGCCGATGTGTTAAAAAAAAATCTGAATTATAAAGAATTATTACAGTAACAGAAAATAATTTTTATAAAATAAAGACAATATCTAACTTATTACTGACAAGACGATAGTACTCACTATTGGGACACGCCTATGACCTGGTGTCTCAGGAGAAAAGGCATTACGACGTCCATCCTCTAATTCTTTTTTGGTTTCTAATATCTGAGCCACTAGAAGACCTGCTCCCTCACCATCTTCTCCAACTGTTGCTGCTGCTGCTGCTGCACCCATAGCAGCTGAAGCATCCAGGGAATTCTGAAGGTGTGCATTACAAAATGACACTAAATTGGTGCTATATTCAATTAATTTACAGTTTCATCTGCCTCTTTGTTTTGATAAAACTAAAAAAGTTTAAGGTAGTAGGTTGGTAGACAGCAACCACCCAGGGAGGTACTACCGTCCTGCCAGGTGACTGTGAAACAGAAACCTGAAACTGTTTTACATGATGGTAGGATTGCTGGTGTCTTTTTTCTGTCTCATAAACACGCTGGATAACAGGTATATCTAGCTACTTCTACTTACACTTTAGGTCACACTACACTGGCATACACATGCATATATATACATACACACATCTAGGTTTTTTTTCTTTTCTTAATAGCTCTTGTTCTTTTTATTTTCTCTATTGTCCATGGGGAAGTGGAAAAGAATCTTTCCTCCGTAAGCAATGCGTGTCGTATGAGGCGACTAAGATGCCGGGAGCAATGGGCTAGTAACCCCTTCTCCTGTACAAATCTACTAAAAACGAGAAGAAGAAAAACTTTATAAAACTGGGTTGTCTGAATGTGCGTGGATGTAGTGCGGATGATAAGAAAGAGATGATTGCCGATGTTATGAATGAAAAGAAGTTGGATGTCCTGGCCCTAAGCGAAACAAAGCTGAAGGGGGTAAGCGAGTTTCAGTGGGGAGAAATAAATGGGATTAAGTCAGGAGTATCTGAGAGACTTAGAGCTAAGGAAGGGGTAGCAATAATGTTGAAGGATCAGTTATGGAAGGAAAAGAGGGAATATGAATGTGTAAATTCAAGGATTATGTGGATTAAAATAAGGGTCGGATGCGAAAAGTGGGTCATAATAAGCATGTATGCACCTGAAGAAGAGAGGAGTGTAGAGGAGAGAGAGATTTTGGGAGATGTTAAGCGAATGTATAGGAATTTTTGAACCAAATGAGAGAGTAATTGTGGTAGGGGACCTAAATGCTAAAGTGGGAGAAACATGCAGAGAGGGTGTAGTAGGTAAGTTTGGGGTGCCAGGTGTAAATGATAATGGGAGCCCTTTGATTGAACTTTGTATAGAAAGGGGTTTAGTTATAGGTAATACATATTTTAAGAAAAGAGGATAAATAAGTATACAAGATATGATGTAGGGCGTAATGACAGTAGTTTGTTGGACTATGTATTGGTAGATAAAAGACTGTTGAGTAGACTTCAGGATGTACATGTTTATAGAGGGCCACAGATATATCAGATCACTTTTTAGTTATAGCTACAGTGGGAGTAAAGGTAGATGGGATACAAGGAAAATAGAATCGGTAAGTAAGAGGAGGTGAAGGTTTATAAACTAAAAGAGGAGGCAGTTAGGGTAAGATATAAACAACTATTGGAGGATAGATGGGCTAGTGAGTGTAGGCAATGGGGTCGAAAATGTATGGGGTAGATTTAAAAAATGTAGTGTTAGAGTGTTCAGCAGAAGTTTGTGGTTATAGGCGAGTGGGTGCGGGAGGGAAGAGGAGCGATTGGTGGAATGATGATGTAAAGAGAGTAGTAAGGAGAAAAAGTTACATATGAGAGGTTTTTACAAAGTAGAAGTGATGCAAGGAGGGAAGAGTATATGGAGAGAAAAAGAGAGGTTAAAGAGTGGTGAAGCAATGTAAAAGAGAGCAGATGAGAGAGTGGGTGAGATGTTATCAGCAAATTTTGTTGAAAATAAGAAAAAGTTTTGGAATGAGATTAATAAGTTGGGAAGCCTAGAGAACAAATGGATTTGACAGTTAAAAATAGGAGAGAGTTATTAAATGGAGAGTTAGAGGTATCGGAAGATGGAGGAATATTTTGATGAGTTGTTAAATGTTGATGAAGACAGGGAAGCTGTGATTTCGTGTGTAGGGCAAGGAGGAATAACATCTTGTAGGAGTGTGGAAGAGCCAGTTGTGGGTGTAGGGAAGTTCGTGAGGCAGTGGGTAGAATGAAAGGGGTAAGGCAGCTGGGATTGATGGGATAAAGATAGAAATGTTAAAAGCAGGTGGGGATATAGTTTTGGAGTGGTTGGTGCTATTATTTAATAAATGTATGGAAGAGGGTAAGGTACCTAGGGATTGGCAGAGAACGTGTATTGTTCCTTTGTATAAAGGTAAAGGGGACAAAAGAGAGTGCAAAAATTATAGGGGAATAAGTCTGTTGAGTGTACCTGGTAAAGTGTATGGTAGAGTTATTATTGAAAGAATTAAGAGTAAGACAGAAAGCAGGATAGCAGACGAACAAGGGGCTTTAGGAAAGGTAGGGGTGTGTAGACCAAGTGTTTACAGTGAAACATATAGGTGAACAGTATTTGGATAAGGGTAAAGATGTTTTTGTGGCATTTATGGATTTGGAAAAGGCGTATGATAGGGTAGATAGGGGGCAATGTGGCAGATGTTGCAGGTGTATGGAATATGAGGAAGGTTACTGAAAGCAGTGAAGAGTTTTTATGAGGATAGTGAGGCTCAGGTTAGTGTGTGTAGGAGGGAAGGGGACTATTTCCCAGTAAAAGTGGGCCTTAGACAAGGATGTGTGATGTCACCGTGGTTGTTCAATATATTTATAGATGGGGTTGTAAGAGAAGTGAATGCGAGGGTCTTGGCAAGAGGTGTTGGGCAAAAAGATAAAGCAAATACAAAGTGGGAGTTGTCACAGTTGCTTTTGCTGATGACACTGTGCTTTTGGGAGATTCTGAAGAGAAGTTGCAGAGGTTGGTGGATGAATTTGGTAGGGTGTGTAAAAGAAGAAAATTGAAAGTGAATACAGTGGACCCCCGAGTTTCGTAAACCCCGGAAATCGTATATTTATGTAAGTATAATATTGTAAGTGCTTGTGGAAAAGTATTTTTGGGGGTCTAAAATAGACTAACCTACGTGACATTTTCCTTAAGGAGTAAATTGTTCGGTAATAACACTTGAGCAGACTTCAGGAGTGAAGTTTTTACGAAACTCGGGGGTCCACTGTATAGGAAAGAGTAAGGTGATGAGGATAACAAAAAGAATAGGTGACGAAAGATTGGATATCAGATTGGAGGGAGAGAGTATGGAGGAGGTGAATGTATTCAGATATTTGGGAAGGATGAAGGATGAGGTGAATCATAGAATTGATGAGGGAAAAGGGTGAGTGGAGCACTTGGGTCTGTGGAGACAAAGAACCTTGTCCATGGAAGTAAAGAGGGGAATGTATGAGAGTATAGTTATACCAACGCTCTTATATGGGTGTGAAGCATGGGTGATGAATGTTGCAACGAGGAGAAGGCTGGAGGCAGTGGAGATGTCATGTCTGAGGTCAATGTGTGGTGTGAATATAATGCAGAGAATTCGGAGTTTGGAAATTAGGAGGAGGTGCGGGATTACCAAAACGATTGTCCAGAGAGCTGAGGAGGGGTTGTTGAGGTGGTTTGGACATGTAGAGAGAATGGAACGAGACAGAGTGACTTCGAGAGTGTATAAATCTGTAGTGGAGGGAAGGCGGGGTAGGGGTCGGCCTAGGAAAGGTTGGAGGGAGGGGTAAGGAAGTTTTGTGTGCGAGGCTTGGACTTCCAGCAAGCATGTGTGAGCGTATTTGATAGGAGTGAATGGAGGCATATGGTTTTAATACTTGACGTGCTGTTGGAGTGTGAGCAAAGTAACATTTATGAAGGGATTCAGGGAAACCGGCAGGCCGGACTTGAGTTCTGGAGATGGGAAGTACAGTGCCTGCACTCTGAAGGAGGGGTGTTAATGTTGCAGTTTTATAACTGTAGTGTAAAGCACCCCTCTGGCAAGACAGTGATGGAGTGAATGATGATGAAAGTTTTTCTTTTCGGGCCACCCTGCCTTGGTGGGAATCGCCGATGTGTTAATAAAATAAAAAAAAAAGTTTATTTCTCAGTTAGCCATCTTTTACTATGCCAGATTATGTTCAGCACTAGTCTCCATAAAAAAATCTTTGAAGTTAAAAAAAAAAAGTTGGCAGCCAATCGTTCACCAAACAGAAAGGATTAAAATGCAATGAAAGGAAAAGGTGAACGACTAGATATTGTTTTGCATTTTTTAAGTTTCCTAATAAAGCTCATTAAATTGTGTGTAATAGTAATAGTTTATTTGGACATGATACAAAAATTACAATGGTTTGTGAGATTACATGAGGTGTACATGCCAAAAGCCCCTAATATGCAGGGCATTTTGGGCAGACTTAAAATTAACTTAAAACTAAATGGTAAGAATTTTTGTAAATAGTTTACAATATGAGTATAGTTGAGTATTTAAGCTATGAAATTTGAACATAGTTTAGACATGACATTCTTGTAACATAGTTTTATACTTTTGTCTTCATTATAATTTTAATTAAATCAGTTTAAACAAATTAAAGCAATAAGTTTGTGTTGCAATATCAAATTATATTTTCATTAGATGAGTTACAAGGAGCACAAGGGTATATAAGGATATATGAGGTATAAGTTTCAGCATTTGTACTAGATTATATTTGATAAACTATTTTTCTTTGAGCAGTTAAGTAAGGGGTTTTGAGGCTAAATGGTAGGAATTATAGTAGACAGTTTACAATAAAAGTATAGTTGAGTATTTAAGCTATGAAATTTGAACATAAGTTGAACATGACATTTTTAAAACATTATAGTTTTATAATTTTTAATCATTTACAGTTTTATATGTCTACATAATAGTATTATTAAATCAGATTAAACAAATTAAATCAATAATTTTTTTTGCAATAACAGTTTATAGGGTCATTAGATGAGTTACAAGGAGCACATGAGTACATGTGGATGGATTTCTTTATATTAGGTGGTTCATACATTATAAGATATAACATGACATATATATTATGAGGTATAAGTTTCAACATTTGTACTAGATTATGTTTGATAAATTATTTTTCTTTGGGCAATTTTGTAGGGGGTTCTGAGGCTAGGGGAGTAACACAGTGAATAATGTTATTTTGAGGCAGTGTAAAGTTATTTAATAACTTTGTGGGTAATGTAAAGTAGTGGGTATTTAGTTGTGGGTGAGTAGGTGATTTTTTAACAGAGTTTTGAAGTGATGTACAGACCGGGTTTCTTTGGTAATCATAGGTAATAAATTCCAAATTTTTGGGCCTTTAACGTGCATTGCGTTTTTGCATAGTGTGAGGTGGACACAGGGAACTTTTTATTCATCCTTTTCCAAACTTTTTCAGCAAACATTATTTTTAGCAGAGACTGTATACAGTGGACCCCGGATTACGTCATTATTTCGTTCCAGAATCCTGTTCAAGTGCCGTTACGAACGAATTTGTTCCCATAAGGAATAATGTAAATTAGATTAGTCCTTTTAGACCCCCAAAATACACTTACAAAAGCACTTACAAAAATACACTTACATAATTGTTCGAGTTTGGAGCAGTACGTAATCTGTGGGTCCACTGTATATGATATCCCTAAACAGTACTCACTGCATCGTCATCCAGGGCCAGAGCAGGTTTTGTTTCCTCAACTACAAAATTATCATCATCATCATCATCGTATCACCTGCACCAGAAGAGGATGACATTAGCTACAGGTTTACCAGTACCCGGGCGTTGTAATTCTTCCTTGGGTATTTCTCGTCTCTCTCGAACTTTTGGAGGTGCTGGACGTGCACTAGGGGGTCGAGCTGAGCGTCTACCAGTTCGAGGTCGCACACTTGTATCTCCTGAAGGATACTCTCTGTAGAGTAGTTTCAAATAATATTAAAAATAATTTCATAATATTTTTTTAACACACTGTTATGGGGCTATAGGACCCAACATGTATTGATGTATTTAACCCTTAAACTGTCCACACATAGATCTACGTTCACTTGCTTACTGCTCCGAATATTTTGAATTTTTTTTTTTAAATGAAGAGCACATTTTTATAAACAGGATAGGCTAAAAAAAAATTTTTTAAGGCCAGTACTTACCGAGATATAAGCCCGCCAAGTTGGTGCTGGATGCTCACCTGACAGCAACATCAAGTCCTGCCGCTTGCAGAAGTATTGCCGATATACTTTTTTTTCTAGTTTTTATTTTAATTTATATAATTTTTATGTTCTGATAATTAAAATTTATAATAGTTCTTGTGATTTAATAGCCAATCTTTGTTCTAACACTAATATTAGATACTGAAATAGTACTCAAATAGTCACAATCACATCAACAGGTGAACATTTTCACCTGCCTTGGTCATTTACTATTGTCTATAAATATATACGAAGTATTTATAGGTCCCAGCAATGTTTTAGACATCCTTTGGGGTATATATGAAACTCCTTGAAGAATGGTGTTATGACAATTGTCAGATAACTACTGATAAGGCATGTGACATTGATGAATGAATGTGTGCAGGAAACCCTCGCTTTGTTTTCACTGTCTGTATCTGTCTGTCTATCTGTCTATCTATCTGTCTGTCTATCTATCTGTCTGTCTGTCGATCTGTGTCTGTCTATCTATCTGTCTAGCTCTGCTTATCTGTCTGCCTGCCTATGTGTGCCTGGAGTATATGAAACTCCTTGAAGAATGGTGTTATGACAAGTGTCAGATAACACTGACAGCCCAATGACATTGATGAATGTGAGCAGACAACCCTCTCTTTGTTTCCACTGTCTATCTGTCTGTTCTGTGTCTGTTTTATTTTGTCTGTCTAGCTCTGCTTATCTGTTTTTCTGTCTGCCTGTGTGTGTGTCTTTCCATCTGCTTGTCTCAGTCTCAGAGTGCGGCTCGTAAGCCAACAGGTATTATACAGATGCAGAAGTGACATGACAATGCGTACTTGCCAGTCATGCTTATTATGTCTTATATCTACAAGCATTGTATAGCACTTGCCTGGAATTTTGGGTTATCTTAGGTAATTTACACTATGTATAATAACTGTACTTATGTGTACATGTAGAGAGATATTATAGATATATAAAAAGATAAACAGAGATATAGATAGATACGGAGATATAGGACAGATATACAGACAGATATAGACAGAATATACAGATATAGACAGATATAGACAGCCAAAGCCAGCCAGCCTGCCGAATACATAAGAACATAAAAGAAGGAACACTGCAGAAGGCCTACTGGCCCATGCAAGGCAGGTCCATGTCACCCCCTGGCTTAGACCAATGACCCACCTAGTCAGGTCACATCCTCTGAAGGAAGGAGCATGGCATCAGACCTAGTAGCACAAGCTAGTCAGGTCCAACTCCACCCACCCACAGCCACTCATGTATTTATCTAACCTATTTTACTTTCCTCTTATAAGGGGAGTGTTAATGCGACATGACATCAGTGAATCCCTGGTGTTGCCACAGTATTTGCTCTAGCTGGCACTCAATTGAACTGGTGCTCCCACAAGGTACTAAGTGGTCCAGGATTTTTTTAATATTGCGCACACTGAGGGCGCACACCCATTCTCTCATGTCTAGGCGACTCAGGCCTATTACACTAAATTTGAAGGAATGAAAAATAAAACGTAGATCTACGTTCGGAGCAGTATGCGTACAAATGTATATCTACGTTTGGACAGTTAACCCTTTGGGGGTTTCAGGACCCTCTCCGAATCTCATTGTCAGGGTCGCAAATTTTTTGGAAAAAAATAAATTATTTTTTCTTATGAAATGATAGAGAATCTTTTTCTGATCATAACGCCACCAAAATTATGAAATTTGATAACAAACTAAAGTAATTATGCTTTCGCGAAGTTAGCGGTATCGAGGACATTTACGCATCGGCGATTTCACCCACTTTGAGCCCTATTTTCGGCAAATTCCAATGTTTCAGTCTACTAAAATTATAGCTATTTCGCTAGAACTCCATTTCTTCTATCGATTGAGTACAAGAAACCGCCTATTTACCAATTTCAAATACCCAAAATAGTGGTCAGAAAATGGCAATTTGGCCAATTTCACACAAATCTCAAAAGATGCCAATTTCAAAATAGGGTCCAGAATAAACAAGGCAGACATTCCTGGCACTAAAATAACATCTTCTCTGTTCATTAGTCACGTCTCCAGGCCCCTCTTACATTACTTTTGCTTTCCATTTTTAATTTTTATTCTCACAAAAAATAGAAGATTTACTGTTATGTATACAACTGCATCATTGTATAAATGGTATAAATAACATCAGCACACTTGTGCAAGAATAATAGATTAGCCAGTTGATGTGTATTGGATGCATGGTGTGATTTGTTTACTCTTGAACATCGGCCCAAATCGAACATTTTCGCTATTTTGCGCTCAGTTTCAAGGTACTTGTCATCGGGAAACCAGTCAAAATTATCTCTATTTCTGTAATAATATCATCCATTCTATCAAATGAGACTAAGAAAATGAGAATACAAGAATAAATACCATATGAAAATAGACTGCAAAGTCGCTGTTTTGAACCAAAAACATGGTCAGAGTTTTTTTTCCTTATTATGCACTGTGTGGTGCAGGATTTTATACTGCGCACACTGACCGCACAGACCCATTCTCTCACATCTAGGCCTAACAGCCTGTTTCTGCTTGATTTGAGGGCGCTAGGGAATTTAGGCGTACTAGTACGAGAAAACCCTGGAACAAGCCAGTACTAGTCGGCAAACCCCGAAAGGGTTAAAAGGTTAAGTAACAATTGTTCATGAATACCTAATTATATTGAATTAATCAAAATCACTGCTTAAATGTCAGAAAGGCAGGCACTCTTTAACCTAAATGGTCCAACGTATATACGTTAGTACTGCTACTGCCCCAAACGTATATTTATGTTTTATTTTTCCTGTCTCCAAATTTGATGATTAACCTGAGATGCAAAAATCTGGAACCACTTAGTACCTTGTGGGCCCAGTTAATGAGCGCCAGCTAGGGGCAAACACTCGGCAAACACCAAGGATTCACTTTTATGTCATAGCCTCCCTTTGAAGTGGAAAGTGATGTGGCAGCTGGGGCCATGGCTGCCCCTGCCTGGCCCCCTGGCCCCCTGGCTGGCAGCAGCTGGTTAACCGGGGGCCAGCGCTGGCTGGTCAGCTGGGTCCTGTTGGCTGTCTATCTGTCTCTGTCTCTATCTCGGGAACAATACTAAATTATAATAGTGAAATTACCTAGGATAACTAAAAAAAATCAAAACAAAAGTATATAATGGCGTGATCTGGTAACCAGTTGGTTCTGAACTATTTGAAAAGCAGATAAAAGACAGACACCAGCAGAAAGACAGACACACGGAAACAGGTTTCGTAACAAATAAAGGGAAGCAGTTAAGCGTCAAATGTCATCACTCATTACTGGACTGATAAAAAGAGATAAGACTACCCCTCACCCCTGTCAAATGTCCAGTCATCATTGGTGGAATCAGATGAGATAAGGCAAACACAAAATCTTCATAAGATTTTTTTTAATTTTATTCTTATTATTATTATTATTATTATTATATTATTATATATCATTATTTTATTATTATTTTTATGAACTATCATTAATTATTATTTAGTACAATTTCAGTACCTAATATTACTGTCAGAACAAAGATTGGCTATGAAATCACAAGAACCTATAAATTGTAATTATCGGAACAAAATAATAAAAATAATAAAAAAGAAAAAAAGGTCTATCGGCAAAAATTCTGAGTGGGGGCTCCTGTTGCTGTCAGGTGGCATAGTCCCTTCTCCCCTAAACCTTAATCTCACCCAATTGTTTTTTTTTATCCGATAACACTTTATTTCTATAAAAAAATTTTTTTTAAAATATTGGCATTAGTGGAACTATATAATTTGGACTGTTTAAGGTTAAGACTAAGAAGAACAGTTAAGTCTGATTTTCTCAATATAATAGGTTATAATATACACAACCTCCTTTATTTTGGAATATTCTCTACAGCCAATGTTTGGACGTATTTATATGCCTAAATTCTAGCGGCTTCAAATGAGCGGGAGAAAGCTGATGGGCCTCTGTGAAAATGGGTCTGGTGGGGGTGGCGTATGAAAAAACAGGGAAGTGGTGCATTGTGGGAGTGCCATGTTTGTGTCCTTGTTCCCGATGCGGGCGGTAAAGTACCTCCTCCCAGGGAGTGGACCTTCTCTTCCCAAGTGATAGTTCTAACAGGTGGAATGCAGTGAAAGTAATTCCCGGTTTTCAAAAAGGGTGTGACGCAGTCCCAGGATAACATAATTAGTGATGAAAACCCAGATGCCCCACAACGTCCACATCTGGTGCTGGGCCGTCTCATTCACTTCCCTGTACCAGAGCGAAAGGGGAATATTTGGGAAAGATCTGATGGGCGTGTAAGGTGATGACGTGATTTCAAAGCTTTAAACAGTTCTGTGGGCATGAGGAGTTATTTTTCATACGGCGGTATCGACGCCAGGGTTTCTGGTATTGAATTATTCCAAGGGAAAAGGTAAATCTGGATACACCCTTTTTCACCAAAATGACAGTGAAATGGTATTTTCAATGGGGTATGTGTGGGGGGCGGTGGTGGTAGTGGTGGGGGTGGGGTGGCATGAGTCATGGCCCCAGGTGACCCACTGCGCCCATGCTGTAACCAGCACAACCCCTCAACCACCCCCACAACCTGCACAACCAAACCACCTGTCAATCTGGGATTGGCAGCAAGGTGAAATTTTTTAATATGACTTTGATGAGCACAAAGTGGAATACGGATGTGTCATTGGAACAATGTATTGCAGAATCTTTCAGTTATTCTTGATGAACCCCTGATGGACATTTTGTCAGGAAAGCAACACATACTATGGTACACCATGGCAAACCATTTCTTTCCCAAATTCCGGCTCACCAGTGGAAGGACACAACCTTGGCAGAATGTACCTGTTCTTTCCACAATAATCTTATGCCACATGTTTATAAGCACCTTCCCAACTGTCGACAGAAGCTTTTATTTCAACCCCAGGTTTTAGGATATTATACCAGTGAATCGTTTTGCTGTTGGTATGTTCCTTTATAAAACCAGGTGGCAGAAACGACAGGTTATAAGTCAGGAATGTGTTCATGTCCTGAAAAAGTGCTGTATGTATTTTTATCCCCAGGAAGCTTGTTTTTGATAGTCTTTGATTTTGTTCAAAAGGGAGCTGTATTCAAAGTATATAAAGCAAGAGGAACGCTTTTTAAAGATTTTTTGTCTTGTGATTCAAAATGTCGGTTCTGGATTTTTGTACCCGGGGTTTTGAACCCCGGGGTTTTGGGTTCTGGTATATGTTAGAACAATGGAACCCCATATTTTTAAAGGGGCTTTTATATCTGATAACTTTTCGCCCTTTTTGTGGGAATTCTTGATGAACATGACAGCGTGTTCCATCGTGCAAATTGAAACATATGCCGGTTTTTGGGCCTTTTGGGCCCGTAGGGTGAAGTCGGTTTTCTGCCAAGATATCATGGCATTTGGTGGAAGCAAATGATGTCCTTTTGACATCCCCTTGAAAAAAAGGTAGACAGTGGAAGACAGAAAAAAACCTGAACCCTTCAAAACCCGGGGGTGATGGACTACAACCCCTATGCTTGTGGACAAAAAGACATCAGATTGGGTTTGCTGATTGTGTACGAAAGTTATAAAAGGTATAAAAAAATTTTTTTCCCTCTTCTTGCTTTATTGAAAACTTATAACATGCGTTTAAAACCCCAACAAACCCAAAAATGGGAATTTTGATTGTCGTCATCAGACAAAAAATTCAAGTACCAAGGGCAACACCTGCAATAGCCAGCGCCCACCCCCTATCAAAAACCTGCCCTCTCTCAGGCCTTGATCACTACCCCTACAAGGCCTTACTAATCTCAAGAAAAATGTCAGAAGGGTGTTTGTCTTAAAATCCACAAAACCCCAAAAACCTCTTTTTATGGGAAATTAAATCCACTGTCATATACCCTGTTTCAAAAAAGTTCCACAACTGCAGGGTTCTAGGGTGTTCAGGGTGCTATGTATATATTGAACAATAAATAAAAAATTTTTTCGTTTTTGTTTGTGAAAACAAGTTTTGTAAACAATATAAAAAAATAATGTTTTCAATTTTTGGTCAAAAAAAGGGGTTTATATATACATTGCCCCTTTTGGCTCGGGGCCACATAAGTTACAAAAAAAAAAAATAGTAAAAAAACAAAAATCTCAAAGGGGAAAACAAGTTTAAAATCGTTTCCCCCTTTTGGGCCCGCAGCTCATATTCTGAACTTTCCCCCTATCTGTTTTTCGGGAAAATTTTTTTTGGGGTTAAAACAATCCAAAAAAACCCCAAATTTTGGAAAAATTTTTTTTTAATTTCCCCCACAAAAAGAATTTTCGGGGGGGCCCCCACGTCAAAGGGGTTAAAAAGTATTTTAAAAAGTTGCTTGTCTCTTTAAGAAATAAGAAGGGAAAAAAAACAAATTTTGGGTACATATGAAGGTAAAGGCGACGTTTTGTTTGTTTTGTTGGTTGGGGGTAGCTGGCTGGCTCTCCTTACTTGTTCAAATGGTTTTGGGGGGAAACTGGTGGTAGGGGGGTTTTTTTGATATGTTTCGGGGGAATGGGCCCGGGGGAAGAGAATGTTTTTAAATTGAACACCATCAAAACCCCAATTAATTGTAAACTCGGGGGAAGTGATGTTGAAAGGGTTTAGGAGGTGGAATTGGTTTAGACCCCGGGGGTGGTTTATGAAAGATTTTATTTCTCTCAGAATGATTATTTTTTTAATAATGGTTTAAATAACCTTTTAAAAAAGGGGGTGAAAAATTCGGGGAAAGACTAATCATGAATGTAAGTATCACCAGACTATAAGACCTTTAATAAATATCCCCCTTAGCCCTTTTTGGAAAAAAAAAAAGGGGAAAAAAAACAAAAAAACACCAACATCTCCCAAAGGGGAAGGGGGGCCGAAAAAAAAAGAAACCCCCACGCTGATTTGCCAAAAGGGTGCCAAATTACAGCTCAGATGCCTCTCCACTTCACCCCCCTCTTTTGGTGGCTGTCTTCCACCTCCAGACTCGTCTGGTTAACCAGTTTCAATCCCCCCATAAAAGTTACAAAAAAACAAACAAAGCGTTACTCATACCTTTAACCTGATGAAGGTCAAAAAAAATTTTAGAACAGATTAAAAATAAAGGGTTTAAAAGACCAAAAAAAAATTTCGAAATTTAGGAACTAAAAAAAAACCAAAAAAAACAATCAAACCCAAAAAGATGAACCCCCTCCCAAAGAGCAACCCTAAAAATTTTTTCCCACAATATGAAAAAAGGGGAACAAATCCCCCAATTCAAACATTCCCTTCCTCACTGGAACCCCGAAAAAAGTGGTACCTCTACTTTAGCAGCTCCAATCAAAAAATTATTAAAATTTTTAAGTGTTTTTAAGATTTTGAGGCAAAAGGGTTTTAACCCCTTTTTCATTATTTCATGAAAAAAATTCCTGGTATCCTTTTAAAAGCAGACTGGGAATTTTTTTAAAAAGGACCACTGTATACCTATTCTTATCCCAAGCAACAGGAATAAGTAAAATTTTTTTTTTTAGATTCGTTACATGGTATTGGAGTT
>WNWK01043057.1:0-15687 GCA_009830355.1 Cherax destructor
AAAAAGGATATAAATTGAAGAACAACCTGAGGACCCCCTATTTTTATCTTCTTGATAAAAAGCCATTTTTTTTTAAAATTGGAACATTACCTCTTCTTGGTTTCAGATTACTGCTAACCAAAACCCCCTAAACCTTTTTCCCCAATCAGTAAATTAAGATCTACATTATTTATTTTTTTGGGGGCAGGTTTTGTCCTGCCAAATTTTTTAAATTTTTGTTTTTATCTTTTAAACCATTCCACTTTCCGACCCTGCAGATCTTTCAAATCTTCCTGGAGTGCTCTAATGTCCCATTTGAAGAATTGGACGGCTATTTTGGTGTCATCGGCAAACTTGTTATGTCCTATTTATTCCTCATCTATGTCGTTTATGTAGATTATGCAAAAGGGGCCCAATCCGACCCCTGTGGAACCCCCTCTGACCTTCCCCCCCTTTTTTCCCTCCATTTATGCAAACTCTCTGCTTTTGTCAACCATGCCTCTATCCGGGAAAAATTTCTCCTCCTATTCCGGTGCTTTAATTTTCCTCAATAGTCTCTGATGTGGGACTCTCAAACCTTATTCTTACCATGATCTCCTCCTCAAACACCTTAGTGAAAAAGTTATTAAATTTGAGGCAGGAACGCCCTTTTGTAAAACCTGCTGGGATTTTGATTAATTTATGTTTTCAAGATGGCTGCGAATTGTCTCGGCAATTTTGTTCCATAAATTTTCCCACTATGGGGTTAGGCTTATTGGTCTATGAACAAGGATCTGTCACCCAAAATGGTATTACATTTGCCTTTTCTACTTTCTGGCACCATGCCAGTTTGCAGTGATATGTTGAAAAGATTAGCCAAGGTTTGCTAACTCCTCTTTACATTTAGAACCCTTTTTACAGTTCATCGGGCCTGGGGATTTGTTGGTTTAATTTATCTTTGTCTAAGGACCATGTCACTTGTGACCCTAATCGTGTATGTTTACTATCGTCCTTTTACATAATTTATTATTTCTGGAATATCGTAGTATCCCGTGAAAAACTGAGGGGAAAATAAGTGTTAAAATTCTACACATTTCCTTATCACTGACGGTGAGCTGACCGAGTAACTTTTGAGTGGGCCTATCTTGTCCCAATCTTCTTCTTTGCCCTGAAAAAAATCCTTTTGGGTTAGTCTTCATTCTCTCTAACTTTAACCTCATAGTCGTTTTGCTTTTCTTATTCCTTTTTATTTTCTCTCTTTAACTGAATATATTGATTACCTAATTGCCCTCTCCTTTTGATTCCCTATATATGCCTCTCTTTTGACCTAATTAATAATGTTGATTTCTAGCAGTACATGATGCAACTTATTCAGACCATAGCTGACACCAATGACATACTAAAAAGTTCCTGGTTATGTAAATTTCTCGCAACAGGTTAATTTTGTTCCCGGATCCACCCCACCAGTCACCTAACACCCAGGTACTTACTGCTAGGTGAAACTACGAGGTGTAAGGTGACTAACTAGGTACCTACTTACCGTAGTGAACACTGACAGCAGGTTAAAGTGACTAACACCCAGGTACCTACTTCTGTTTGAACAGTAAAGAAGTCAAGGTGACAACACCTAGGCCTACTTACTGCTAGGTGAACAGTGTTAAGAAACACCCCCTAATGTTTCCTCTGGTACCGGGGATCAACCCGGACCTCAGTGTGTGAGCAGAATGCGCTACCAGCCCACTACGGCACCCCAGGGGTCGATTCCAGCTCTGGCTCCCCTATATTTCTGTGTGACGATACGATCATTTCATCTTCCAATGTATGTATATATATATATATATAGGATGGGGTCCACCCTGGTGTACATTGTGGGTCCT
This sequence comes from Cherax destructor, assembly GCA_009830355.1. NCBI lineage: Eukaryota > Metazoa > Arthropoda > Malacostraca > Decapoda > Parastacidae > Cherax > Cherax destructor. The sequence goes on from WNWK01043057.1 coordinate 1,836, forward strand.
TGCCTCCGGAGAAGTGGATAAAAGGCTTCAAGGAAGAATTTTGATTTCTTTCTGAAGCCATTTGAATTCCCTTCCCTACCACCCCATCTTTTATATAAACAATTTCAAGACAAAATACATTGACAAAATACATTGAAAATACAAGGAATAAAAAACATAGAAAAATAAAAAACATTTTTTTTTTTTTTAAAAAAATAATATATATATATATATACATATGTCATTTTACTAAAGAGTTAATGTGTAAACACAACCTCCACCCCCCCACACCCCCCCTCCACCACCCCACCTGCAACAACAAACCACCACCACCGAACAACAACAACAACAACCTCCCCCGGCATCAAACGTTCTTGGCTTCCTTCATAACTTAACCCCAACGAAGCCAACGATGTTATTACTGCCGCATTGTTACTACGACTAACACCCACCCACCCCTGGGGTAAATGGGGTTATACCACACCCTGGGGTCACCACCCTGGGTCACCACAACCTGGGGTATACCACACCCGGGGTACACCACACCCTGGGGACACCACACCCTGGGTACACCACCCTGGGGTTGCCCACCCCCGGGGTACACCCACCCTGGGTACACCACACCCGGGACACCACACCCTGGGGTACACCCGCCCTGGGTACACCCACCCTGGGGTACACCACGCCCTGGGTACACACCCTGGGGTACATCCCGCTGGGGTACACCACACCCTGGGTACACCACAACCTGGGGTACACCACGCCCTGGGGTACACAACCCTGGGGTACATCACCCCTGTCACCACACCCCGGGTACACCAACCTGGGGTAACCACACCCTGGGGTACACCACACCCTGGGGTACACCACACCCGGTATACCACACCTGGGGTATACCACACCCTGGGGTACACCACACCCCGGGGTACACCACCCTGGGTACACCACACCCTGGGGTCACCACGCCCTGGGACACCACACCCTGGGGTATACCACACCCTGGGTCCCACCCCTGGGGTACACCACACCCGGTCACCCAAACCTGGGGTATCCACACCCTGAGTACACCACACCCTGGGGTCACCACACCCTGGGACACCACACCCTGGGGTACACCACGCCCTGGGTACACCACACCCTGGGGTATACCACACCCTGGGTACACCACACCCTGGGGTACCCCACCCTGGGTACACCACACCCTGGGGTCCCCCACACCCTGGAATACACCCTGGGTACACCACACCCTGGGTACACCACACCCTGGGACACCCACCCTGGGTACACCACACCCTGGGGTATGCCACCCCGGGGTACACCACACCCGGGTACCACACCCTGGGTACACCCACCCTGGGGTACACCACGCCCTGGGGTACACCACACCCTGGTACACCACACCCTGGGGTCCCCCACCCTGGGGTACACCACACCTGGGGAAAACACTGGGGAAACACTGGGCACCAACACCCTGGGGACACCACACCCTGGGTACAACACACCCTGGGGTACACACACCCAAACACCCTGGGGTAAAACCCACCCTGGGACACACACCTGGGGGCCCCCCCTGGGTACACCCCACCCTGGGGGCCCCCCCGGGCACCCATGGGTCCCACCCCACCCCCCAAAACCCCAAGGGGCACCCCACCCCCCCCTGGGTACACCACACCCCGGGGGGGACACCCACCCCGGGGGACACCACCCTGGGGGAAAACCCCCCACCCTGGGGGGGCCCCAAAAACCCCAAAACCCTGGGGTAAACCCCCCTGGGGGCAACACCCTGGGGGGCACCCCCCCGGGGGTTACCACACCCCGGGGGTTTAGTGTTTCCTTTTTAAAAAATTTTTTTTGTGTGTGTGTGTGTGTGTGTGTGTGTTGCTTCACTTGAACCGAAGTTCAATCTTCTTGTTCAAGCAGTGACTGTCTTTTTTTAAGCAGTGACTGGTACTTGTTTTCAAAAAGTAACTGGTACTTTTTTAAGCATGACTGGTACTTTTTTAAGCAGTGACTGGATTTTGTTAAGCATGACTGGTTTTTGTTCAAGCAGTGACTGGTACTTGTTGTTCAAGCAGTGACTGGTACTTGTTGTTCAAGGAAGGGCTTTTTTAACAGGCTGGCTTTTTTCGCATGACTGGTACTTGTTGTTCAAGCAGTGACTGGCTTGTTTTTAAGCAGTGACTGGACTTGTTTTCAAGGCGGGAAAAAATGGTACTTGTTTTCGCATAACTGGTCTTTTGTTCGCAGTGACTGGTACTTTTTTCAAGCAGTGACGGGGGCGTTTTTAAAACAGGCTGGTACTTTTTTCAAGCAGTGACGGTCTTGTTTTAAAGTGACTGGTAATTGTTGTTCAAAAAAGTAACTGGTATTGTTGTTAAGCAGTGACTGGTCTTTTTTTCAAGCGAAGGTACTTGTTGTTCAAGCAGTGACGGTACTTTTTTAAGGGGAACTGGTACTTGTTTTCAAGCGGACTGGTACTTGTTGTTCAAGCGTAACTGGGCTTTTTTTCAAGCGGGCTGGTACTTGTTGTTCAAGCAGTGACTGGTACTTGTTGTTCAAGCAGACTGGTACTTTTTTCAAGTAACGGATTGTTGTTCAAGCATGACTGGGGACTTGTTGTTCAAGCGTGACTGGTACTTGTTTTCAAGCAGTAACTGGTACTTGTTGTTCAACGTGACTGGTACTTTTTTAAGCAGTGACTGGTACTTGTTGTTAAGTAGTGACTGGTACTTGTTGTTGCTGACTGGTACTTGTTGTTAAGCAGTAAGGGCTTTTTTTCAAGCAGTGACTGGTACTTGTTGTTCAAGCAGTAACTGGTACTTGTTGTTCAAGCATCTGGTACTTGTTGTTCAAGTGGGTACTTGTTGTTTGAGCAGTGACTGGTACTTGTTGTTAAGCAGTGACTGGTACTTGTTGTTCAAGCAGTGACTGGTACTTGTTGTTTGAGCAGTGACTGGTACTTTTTTCAAGCAGTGATGGAACTTTTATTCAAGCAGTGACTGGTACTTTTTTTCAAGCAGTGACTGTTACTTGTTGTTCAAGCAGTGACTGGTACTTGTTGTTAAGCAGGACTGGTACTTGTTGTTCAAGCTGACTGGTACTTTTTTAAGCATGACTGGTATTTTGTTCAAGCGGTAACTGGTACTTGTTTTCAAGCAGTATGGGATTTGTTGTTCAAGCAGTATGGTACTTGAACAGTGACTGGTATTGTTGTTAAGCAGTGCTGGTACTTGTTGTTCAAGCAGTGACTGGTACTTGTTGTTAACGGGACTGGTACTTTTTTAAGCAGTGACTGGTACTTGTTTTCAAGCAGTGACGGTACTTTTTTTTCAACGTGATGGAATTTTGTTCAAGCAGTGACTGGGACTTGTTTTAAAACGGACTGGTATTGTTGTTAACGGGATGGTACTTGTTTTCCCGTGACTGGGCTTTTTTCAAGCTGCTGGGACTTGTTGTTAAGCTGACTGGTACTTTTTTCAAGCATGACTGGTACTTGTTGTTCAAGCAGTGACTGGTACTTTTTTTTAAGCAGTAACGGGGTTTTTTGTTAAGCAGTGACTGGTACTTTTTTCAAGCAGTGACTGGTACTTGTTGTTAAGCAGTGACTGGTACTTGTTGTTCAAGCGTGACTGGTACTTTTTTCAAGCAGGACTGGTACTTGTTGTTCCGGGGGACTGGTACTTGTTGTTAAGCAGTGACTGGTACTTTTTTCAAGCAGTGACTGGTACTTGTTGTTCGGGGAGTGACTGGTTTTGTTGTTCAAGCAGTGACTGGTACTTGTTGTTCAAGCAGTGACTGGTACTTGTTGTTGCATGACTGGTACTTGTTGGCAGGACGGGGCTTGTTGTTCAAGCAGTGACTGGTACTTGTTTTTCAAGCAGTGCTGGGACTTGTTGTTAAGCAGTGACTGGTACTTGTTGTTCAAGCAGTGACTGGTACTTGTTGTTCAAGCGTAACTGGTACTTGTTGTTCAACAGTGCTGGTACTTTTTTCAAGCAGTGACGGGGGCTTTTTTAACGGGTATTTTTTCAAGCAGTAACTGGTACTTTTGTTAAGCGTGACTTTTTTTTTGCAGTACTGGGTTTTTTAAGCAGTGACTGGTACTTGTTTTCCGTGACGGGGACTTGTTTTTAAGCATGACTGGTACTTGTTGTTCAAGCAGTGACGGGGCTTTTTTTCAATCAGTGACTGGTACTTGTTAAGCAGTCTGGTACTTGTTGTTCAAGCATGACTGGTACTTGTTGTTCAAGCAGTAACTGGTACTTGTTGTTCAAGCTATGGTATTTGTTGTTCAACGTGACGGGTACTTGTTAAGCAGTGACTGGTACTTGTTGTTAAGCAGTGACTGGTACTTGTTGTTCAAGCAGTGACTGGTACTTGTTGTTAAGCAGTGACTGGTACTTGTTGAACAGTGACGGTACTTTTTTTTCAAGCAGTGACTGGTACTTGTTGTTCAAGCATGACTGGTACTTGTCAAAGTGACTGGTACTTGTTCAAGCAGTGACTGGTACATAAAACTAAGAAATTGGAACACTGCAGCAGGCCTGTTGGCCCCTAGGAGGTTCAAACCCCCCAAAACAGAATTTTTTGCTCCCCAATTTTCAATGCTCCGAAATAAGTTTGAAATTTTTCCCCACTCATCGGAGCCCAAACCCCAAACCCCCCTCTATCAAAAATTTATCCCCTAAATTTGAAAGTACCGGTCCTAGTTTAAAACCCCACTAGGAATGTTCACCCCCCTTTTCCAAACCTACTTCCTATATCCTTTTTAAATCTAAACTTATCAAACAACCATTTTGGGGGGTTTTTTTGGGAAAATACCCCAAATTTTATACCCCCTTTTTTTTTTCCCCTTTTCCCCCTTTATACCCATCATGCTCCCCTCATTCTCGTCTTACAAGTGATGAAATTTTTGGGGGTTTTAAAACTTTTTTGAAGGAAGATTTCTAATGCTATTTTTTAATTTGTATTCTACGCTGAATGTTTTCTAACGAATTTATGTCCATTCTTTAAAGGACCGAACTGAGCTGGAATTGGTGGGGGCCTTCTAATGATTATAAAGCTTTTTAAAACCCTTTCTTTCTAACACTTTTATATAACAGTAATCTATTTGCCTTATTACGTACCTTAGGCATTGCTGTCTTGGTTTAAGGTTCTGCTTTTTCCTCACCCCAAAACCCCTTTTTAAATTTAGGTAAGTTCTACATTTTTTGTTCAAGCAGTGACGGTACTTGTTGTTAAGCGTAACTGGTACTTTTGTTAAAAATGACTGGGGTTTTTGTTCAACAGTGATTCTTGTTGTTCAACAGTGACTGGTACTTGTTGTTCAAATGACTGGACTTTTCAAGCAGTGACTGGTACTTGTTGTTCAAGCAGTGACTGGGGCTTGTTGTTAAGCGTCTGGTCTTTTGTTAAGCAGTGACTGGTTTTTGTTCGCAGTAACTGGTACGGTTCAGAAACTGTACTTGTTGTTCAAGCAGTAGGTACTTGTTGTTCAAGCAGTGACTGGTACTTGGTTCGCTTAACTTTTGGGGACTTTTTTTGTTCAAGCAGTCGGTCGTTGTTCAAAGTAACTGGCTTTTGTTCCGTAACTGGTCGTTGTTCAAGCAGTAACTGGTACTTTTGTTCAAGCAGTAACTGGGTTTTTTTTTTTAACTTAAGGGCTGAACTTTATGAACATTGTCAGTGTTCATAATTAATCTTCATACAGTCAGTGGTCATGATGTTCATCATGGTACAGTGATGTTCAGTCAGTGGTATAGTGATGTTAAAAAAGTGGTACAGTGATGTTACAGTCAGTGGTACAGTGATGTTACGTCATTGGACGGTTTACAGTCAGTGGTGGGATTTCGTCAGTGGTACAGGTTTTTACGTCAGGGTACAGTGATTTTAAGTCTGTGTTACAGTGATGTTACAGAGTGGTACGTGATGTTACAGTCAGGGGACAGTGATGTTAGTTAGTGGTCAGGGGATGTTACGTTATGGGAAATGATGTTACAGTCTGTGTTACAGTGATGTTCAGTCGTGGTACAGTGATTTACAGTCTGTGTTGTGATGTTCAGTCTGGTACAGTGATTTACAGTTGTGGTAGGTGTTCATTGGGCATGATGTTACCCCGTTATGGTCAGGTGTTACAGTCGTGGTCATGATGTTACGCAGGGCAGTATGATCAGTCTGGTACGGGGGTTACATCAGTGGTACGTGATTTGTCTGTGGTCAGTGATTTCATCTGTGTTACATGATGTTCTCTTTGGTCGTGATTTCAGGGTTTTGGGGATGTTCGTCAGGGGCGGATGTTACAGTGGTCATGTGTTACAGTCATTCATGATGTTACAGTCATTTAACATGATGTTACAGTCAGGGGTACATGATGTTACAGTCGTGGGGCAGTGATGTTAAGTCAGGGGGGCAGGTGTTACAGTCTGTGGGAAAAAAAACAGTATGGTACGGGGGACGTCTGTGGTAAGGATGTTCAGTCAGTGGTACGTGATTTACAGTCTGTTCAGTGATGTTACAGTCAGTGGTACAGTGATGTTACAGTCTGTGGTACAGTGATGTTACAGTCAGTGGTACTGAAATTTTACAGTCAAGGGTACTGATGTTGTCTTAGTGGTCTTGTAACATTATAAACATGACCCTTCCCCCCTGTCCCTCTCTGTCTTCTCTTGACCCCCGGGGCCTCTAAAATTCACCCCTCTGTTCTTCTTATGACTTCTGCCTTCCGTGCCTCACGTCCCCCTTCTTATCTAAACCTCGGGCCTCCCTTTGCCCCCTCCCGTCCCCTCTCTTTTTCCGACCCCCCTGACCTCTCCTTTGCCTCTCCCCACGTCCCTCCCCCTGTCTTCCCCTTGACCTCGGGCCTCTCCTTTCCTCTAAAATCCTCTCTGTCTTCCCCATTGCCATGACCCTCCTTTTTCCTCTCCGCCCTCTCTCATCTCATGACCTCTCCGCCCCTCTTCTGTCTTCCCCATGACCCGGGACCTCCCCCCTGTGCCCCCTCCACTCCTTCTTCTCATGACCTCCCCCCTCTCCCTTTGCCCCCTCCGCCCCTCCCCCTCTCACCCTCATGACCTCCCCCCTTTCCCCCTCACCCCTTCTGTCTTCCTTGCCCCTCGGGCCTCTCCTGTCCCTTTAAGTCCTCCTCTTTATGACCTCTGGCCTCTCCCTTCCTCTCCGTCCTCCCTGTCTTCCTTCTTTTGACCTCTCCTTTGCTCCCCATCCTCTGTCTTCTCATGACCCCCTGACCTCCCCCTGGCCCCTCTCCCATCCTCTCTCTTTTCTCATGACCTCTCCTTTTGCCCCTCACGTCCCCCTCTGTCTTTTGACCTATGACGCCTTCTGTCCCCCTCCAATCCTTTCTCTCTTTTTCATGACCTCTGACCTCTCCTTTGCCCCCCCCAGTCCCTTCTTCTCAGGCCTCTGCCCCTCTCCGTGCCTTTCACATCCTCTCTCTTTCTCATGACCCTCCTTTGCCCCTCACGTCCTTCTGTCTTCTCACCCCCTTGACGCCTTCTGTGCCTCCAAGTCCTCTCTCTTTTTCATGACCTCTACCTCTCCTTTGCCCCTCCCGTCCTCTGTCTTCTCATGACTTCTGACCTCCCCCTTGCCTCCCCACCTCCTCTCTTCCCAGGGCCTCCCTTTGCCCCTCACGTCCTCTCTGTCTTCTCATGACCTATGACCTCCCCCTGTCCTTTCACGTCCTCTCTCTCTTTTCATGACCTCTGACCTCTCCTTTGCCCCTCACGTCCTTTTGTCTTCTCATGACCTCTGACCTCTCCTGTGCCTCTCACGTCTGGGTTAGGGGGGTCCCGCCCACTGGGACAACTGACGATCGTGATCCCATCTGCAGGAACATAATAATAGTATATTATTGATTACAAATATATATATTACTAGATTAATAATATATATATATATATATATATATATATATATATATATATATATATATATATATATATAATGGGGATGGGGTCCACCTCTGGTGCAAATTGTGGGACCCATAGCCTGGAGAAGTGGAAAAAAAGGCATCAAGAAAATTTTAGTTTCTTCCTGAAGCCGTTTGAATATTCCACTTCTCCTACCCCATCCTATATACAACATACATACATATAAATGTTTTAAAGCAGAATACATTTATAAAACACACAAACATGAACATGAATACAATGGTACAATATGTCCAAAAATTATGAATCTCCCCCCCAGCTCCCCCCCCGAAGCCGGGCGCGAGCCGAGTATGCAGCATGCTTTCCCCTCTGGATGGCCAGCTGAGGACGCTGGAACATGACGTGGCTGCCCTTGGGTCCCTGGTGGTTTTCGGTGAGTCCCCGGAACCCAGCTCTTTGGAAACGTGTTTTCATTTTTCCCCACGCTCCCAAGGTCTCCGATCCCACTGGGACAAAATACTGTTGGCTTATGTCCTGCTTGCCGATCTTGTACTCCTCTCTGTGGTCAGCAGGGCCCCCCTGTCGCCCAACACTTTGATGGATGTAGGTGTCAGCCAGTGTCGACACCAAGATAAAACCCATGCTAAGAGCCCCTTCTTCCAAGGATAGATGGTGATCCCGTCGGGCGGTTTTCTGGGTTGGGGGGCGTTGTTGGCTGCCCGGGGATCGAGGCTCTCTCTCGGCTGGGCATCCAGCTGTGGCGGTTCTCTTTATGATGTCGTTGGCCTCATTGTGTCTTGCATGCCAACCCTTGGTTTTTGAACAGTTAAGACCATGTAGACCATAATTGGTGGAACTTGCGCATCGCCCCCAAACCACCAATTCCGTGTGGATGGGGGCAGCAAGGCCAGAGCCACTCTCGGAATCTTAGGATTCCGGCGTGTTCCCATGGCCGAAATGGGAACTGTTTGGAGGAAGTCCCCAGAGTGAGGTGCACTCCGGATAGGAGACGGGCAGTCTCCTGTCGATTTAAAGGCCCTGAGCATATTGGCAAGTATCTTTTCAACAATGGGGCTGTCCCAGCTTGACTGTTTGTGGGCCCCGTTCTTCCCCTAGGTTTTGGTGTTGGAGCAGCAAGAGTCTCCCTTAGTGATGGCACTGGTGTAGCTAGGGTCCTGTATTCCTGCTGAATCACTGAGGTTGTATGGAAAAAATTTGTTTTATTAGCTCATTTGATGCTTGGAGGGTAAAAGGCTGGAGGGCAATCTGGGAGGTTGCTTTCTCCCAGCCCCCAAGTCTGACTGGAGTGAGCTTGCAACCACTGTCCATCTTCGAGGGAAAGATTCAATCCCTCTAGCATGGTCTTGAGGAGAGCTTTTTCCTAGTTCCCGGCTGTTGAAGGCTAAATCTCAGGAAGTATGTAAGTTTTGGGATTGACAGGCACCTGGGGGATGGGGAGAAGGCATCATGTGTATCAATTCTTTCATCCTACCTTCCATCGTCCTGAGGTCGGAATTTTTTCAGGACCAGATCGATGGCATTGGGCCAAGGGGGCACCAAGGAGTGCTGTTGGTTTGGGTCATGGCTTGCCCCTGGTAAAACAGCCTAATTCCTGGATCATCTGTGGATTGGTGAACTATCTACATTTAGTGGGGTTTAAATAGGCCCCAGGCTGCCTACCATATCTTTAATTTTCCTGATTTTCTCCCAGGAGAGATTGTGTAGTGCCAGCTGGGTCCCTCAAACCAAGAACCAAAAATATTGAGCTCACTGGACAATGTTTCTGTGACATCCTTGATGGCCCAGACAGAATAGAAAGGGAGCAAGAGGGTCCCCCCCGTTAACCCTCACGGTTTTCATGGTCCCCAAACAAAAGTTTAGAAGCCACACTATAACACGATTCTATGAAGGGATAGAGGGAAGGAAAGTGCCTAGAAACTGCTTGGAGAGCAGCATCCCTAATGAGTTGAAAGCATTGGCAAAGTCAATTTGATTAAGGCTTTTATTGGACATGTTGTTGATGTATCTCTTTGCTGCATGGGCAGCTGTTTCCCAAACCTTGTTGAACACCAAACCGAGCTGAGTTGGTTTCAAATTGAGGAGCATCTTGACTCACCCTTTTGTCTGCAGCCTTGGCCTAGGCGCCGAAGGGTGTTGCCCTGCAATGGGCCTGATTCCTCCATATTTTTCCCGGAGGGCACACAGTGGGGGCACCAAAGAAAAGGGGTCTAATGGTCTGTGGGACATTACCACCCAAAGCCCTTGGAAAATTTGGTGAGTTCAGACAACAATCTCTCAGAGACCTCACCAAGACCTGGATTGGTTTTTTAAGTGTTGTGGCCTTAAACCAGTGAAACCCCTGCTGAGCCCTGGGGGAAAAAACATAGCAGCTTTATACACATCGGCGTCCCGAAGGTTAAATATTTTATTCAATATATTATATATATATTAAAAGTTAATAATTATATTTACTAGATTTAGACAAATTTTGCCGAGGGAAAAAACCCAAGAAAGAAATTTAAGAATGTAGATCCAGTCATTATTGTTTAAATGTCAATCAACCCTTCCGTTTCCTGTCATGCAATAAACCCCTTCCGTTTCCGTCTCAATCAACCCTTCACTTTCCTGTCATCAATCAACCCTTCATTTTCTGTCATGCAATCAACCCTTCACGTTTCCTGTCATGCAATCAACCTTCCCGTTTTGTCATCCCTAAACCCTTCTTTTCCCCTTCATGCAATCAACCCTTCCGTTTCCTGTCATGCAATCAACCCTTCACGTTTCCTTCATGCAATCAACCCTTCCTTTCCTGTCTTTCAATAACCCCCGTTTTCCTGTCATGCAATAACCCTTCACGTTTCCTGTCTGAATCAACCCTTCCGTTTCCTGTCATGCAATCAACCCTTCCGTTTTCCTGTCATGCAATAACCCTTCCCGTTTCCTTAAAATCAACCCTTCCGTTTCCTGTCATGCAATCAACCCTTCACGTTTCCTGTCATGCAATCACCCTTCCGTTTCCTGTCTTAAATCAACCCTTCAGTTTCCTTATTCAATAACCCTTCTTTCCTTCTGTAACCCTTACGTTTCCTGTCATGCAATCAACCCTTCGTTTTCCTGTCATGCAATAATTAATGTTATTTCTAGCAGTACATGACACAACATACAGACCATAGCTGACATCAATGGCTTACTGTCAGAAATCCCCTTGTTATGCAGGATTTAGAGCACTGTCTGTACACACTAAGTTCCCAAATTCCTCCAGAAGTCCTGGCGGCAAGGCTGCCCAAAAATAATTCTTCGTAGCAAGAAAAATCCTCATTTATGGCATCAATAAGATAATACCTGTGCTGATAACATCTTGATTATCCAGATTGATTAATAGTATATGTTTAGTGAATTTGCGTGAGGTTTTCTGGCCACAGTGGGGAAAATTATATCAACTTGGGCCCCCTTATTCAATATCTTACTGAAGGTATCACAAACTATGGAAAAGCGTAAAGTCTTCAAGATATCAGAAACACTGCTGGAACAAATTAAAAGTCTTCAAGATATCAAAAAACCTGGAACAATGTACAAGTCTTCAATATATTAAAACACTGCTGGAACAAGTATACAAGTCTTCAATATATCAAAAAACTGCTGGAACAAGTCTACAAGTCTTCAATATATCACAAACACTGCTGGAACAAGTGTGAATCTTCAAGCTAACAGAACATGTTGGAACAATTAAGTCTTCAAGATATCACAAAAATGCTGGAACAAGTGTACAAGTCTTCAAGATATCAGTATGTTGTTCTGGCAGTGCAGGTTTTGGAACCAAGCCATGAGTACTTTCAGGTATATATCTTCATATATATCTCTTTCTCAGTTTCAACAGTACATATTCAAGTTTAAGGTGTTCCCATTTAAATTTTAAAAGCTTTACTGGCTCTATGTCAGCCATAAACGATCTCTGTATTTGTTCAGCTCTGATATTTTTCCTCCCTAACGGGCCCCTAACACTGAGCAATTTCCCAAAATGGGGGGTAACCATTTAAGTTCCCACTAATTATTTTTTGTTTTAAGGTTTCATTACCCCCCCGTCATCCCTGGCTTTTGGGATCTTTGTCTTGTTTGGTTTTAAAAAAGGTTAGCTGACATAATCATTTGCAGGTCTTTTACTGTTCCTTTCGTTCTTTTGGGTGACCCTTTTTAGTTTTGTACAGTTTTCCCTTTTGAGTTTTCTTTTTTCCATAACGCAGCTGAACTTATCCCCCATAACGTCTGTTTTCTCCATCCCACTAGAAAACCCCATGTCTTCCTTAAATTTTCAGTTCTTTCCGTATGACTTTCATGCTTTTTTTTAGTGTTCTGCAAATGATGATCAAAAGTTCTGGTGTTTTTATCATGTCTGTTGGGGGATGAAAACGCAGAGGTGCCAGGACAGTCCTTTGGGGGCTTGAGCGTTTTACCTGTGATCTGGTTTTTTCTTTTTCACACTTTGAGTTCTTGTTGGGAAACCCCAAACCATCTCCTACCTTTCCCATAATCCCCTGACCTTCTTTTTTGTCCCTATCACTCCAGATCGCATTTGTAAAACGCCTTTGCAAAATCTGTGAAAATCACATCTGCATTTTGGTTTTAAAAATCCCCCCGTAATTCTTCATAATGGTTCAGCAGCTGTGACAGGCATGATTCCGCTCTAAAGCCATGCTTTTGGGGGTTATTTGGTTATGCGGGCCCCAAATTTTGTAATCTTCTCCATCACTCTTTCAAATTTTTTATGATGTAAAAATTAGGGCTACTGGTCTGTAATTTTTAAATAAAAAAAAGGACAATACCGTGACTGGAACAATACACACAAACCCCCACAAAAAAAAGGAGAGGATTTTCGACGCGTTTGCCCCACTTGGACCTTCAAAAACCCCCAAAAAAAAGGACAGGGGAAGGGGGGATTTATGGCAGGCAGACAGGGGGGACAAAAAATGGTGGGGGGGATGATGTCCTTAATTTTCTTAGAAAAGGCCCAAAAAGGGGTTCCCTCCCCTATACCTACTGATTCTTTCTTGATCTTATCCGCCTTTTGTGGACTCTAATTCCCTTTTTTTTTCAAGGTAAATATTATTCTCAAATTTTTTGGGTTTTATGGGCTCTCCTCTATCTCCCCTTCTTGCTAATCTTTACATGGAATACTTCGAGACTTTTTCTTACTTTGATTGGGGTCATTTTGGTTCTATTGATGACATCTTTGCTCTTTGGCCTCTTTTCAAGTCTCTTCCCCAAATTTCTTGATTTTTTAAAAATCTTGCCCCTTCCATTAAATTTAAAAATGATTGGGAATCTAATTCTTTGCTTCCCCTTTCCTTATGTTCATTCCCCTTTAAGGTTTTGCCCCTTTTTTCCCTTACCCAAAAATATGCAGTGGCATGTACATTACCTTTTCTTATCATGCTTCCCCCGTCAAGAAAAAAGTTCTTATCTCCCTCTTTCTCTGTGCTCTCCCATTTGTGATCCTCAGTTCGACAGAAATTTCCCTCTTCATAATTCATTTTTCCTTTGGCTCCCTTCCCATTTCATAGACTCCTTTCTCTCTCCCAAACGGACTTTCTTCTCTCTAAACCCCTCTCCTGAGCTCTTTTTCTGCCTTCCCCCCTCTCTGGTCTCTCTAATCTCAACAATTCTCCTTTTGACTCAAAATTCCTTTTGAGATAACACCTTTCCCCAAACTAGTTCTACCTCCCTCCCCCCGATTCTCCCCGGGGTTTACTCTATTTCTTGCTCCCCTGTCCTCTTCAGTCCGGAGCTGGCCCCTCTCTTTCTGACAGCTCAAAAGGGCACAAAAATAGTGTTAGGCTTGCGACCTAAAATCTCTTTTCTGTCATGTCAGGATCCGTCATCCCATTGATTGGTCTTTGCTAAAACTGTCTACCCTACGTCTAACTTTTAATCGGTCTGGTTGAATCCTCCCTTATACACAACTTTCCCTTTTGAATCTTAGCCCCGAC
>WNWK01043058.1:0-15687 GCA_009830355.1 Cherax destructor
TGTATTTTGCTGTGGTTAGTAATGTGCAAATTAAGGAGAATCACAGATATCAATAAGTGTATTTTGCTGTGGATATGTGCAAGATAAAGTAGTTTTTGTATGGTTAACTACCGGTTGGGTGCGTAAGTGAGATAAGATGTTTTTTAACGGTGCTTTTGAAAATGGAGGTTGTGTCTGCAGTTCTAGAGTTTTCAGGCAGGGAGTTCCAGATTTTAGGCCCTTTTATGCTCATTGAATTTTTGTATAGATTTAGTCGGACACAGGGAATGTCAAAGAGATGTTTATGTCTGGTATTATGTCTATGGGTCCTGTCACAACTGTCAAGAAAGTGTTTTAGCTCAGGGTTAAAGTTGGAATTAATGGTTCTATAAATGTAGATAGCAGAGTAGTAAGTATGGATGTTCTGGACAGTGAGTAGGTTTAGGTCTTTGAAGAGTGGAGGGGTGTGCTGCCTAGCGTTGGATTGTGTGATAATTCTTACTGCGGCTTTTTGTTGGGTTATTATTGGCTTTAGGTGGGTAATTGCTGTTGATCCCCATGCACAAATGGCATATGTGAGGTAGGGATAGATGAGTGAGTAGTATAGTGTGAGTAGGGCTGATTGTGGTACATAATACCGTATCTTAGAGAGGATCCCCACAGTTTTGGACACTTTCTATGGAGAGGGAGCATGGACACTGGGATCGTCCCGCAGCTACTAAAAACAACAGACATAGCCCCGCTCCACAAAGGGGGCAGTAAAGCAATAGCAAAGAACTACAGACCAATTGCGCTAACGTCTCATATCATAAAAATCTTTGAAAGGGTTCTAAGAAGCAAGATCGCCACCCATCTTGATACCCATCAATTGCACAACCCAGGACAGCATGGGTTTAGAGCAGGCCGCTCCTGTCTGTCCCAACTACTGGACCACTACGACAAGGTCCTGGATGCTCTAGAAGATAAACAGAATGCAGATGTTATATACACAGATTTTGCAAAAGCCTTTGACAAGTGTGACCATGGTGTAATAGCACACAAAATGCGTGATAAAGGAATAACAGGAAAAGTTGGTAGATGGATTTATAATTTCCTAAACGTAGAACACAAAGAGTAGTAGTCAACAGAGTAAAGTCTGAGGCAGCTACTGTGAAAAGCTCTGTTCCACAAGGCACAGTACTTGCTCCCATCCTATTCCTCATCCTCATATCAGACATTGACAGGGATATAAGCCACAGTGCTGTGTCTTCCTTTGCAGATGACACCCGAATCTGTATGACAGTGTCCACCGTTGAAGACACTGCAAGACTCCAAGCAGACATAAACCAAATCTTTAAATGGGCTGCAGAAAACAATATGAAGTTCAATGATGAGAAATTTCAATTACTCAGATACGGAAAACGTGAAGAAATTAAAATCTCATCGGAGTACAAAACTAATTCCAACCACACAATAGAGCGAAAAACTAATGTCAAAGACCTGGGAGTGATCATGTCAGAGGATCTCACCTTCAAGGACCATAACAATGTAGCAATTGCATCTGCTCGAAAAATGACAGGATGGATAATGAGAACCTTCAAAACCAGGGATGCCAAGCCCATGTTGACACTTTACAGATCGCTTGTTCTATCTAGGCTGGAATATTGTTGCACACTAACTGCACCTTTCAAGGCGGGTGAAATTGCTGACCTTGAAAATGTGCAGAGAACCTTCACCGCACGCATAAGTGCGATAAACCACCTCAACTACTGGGAACGCTTGAAGTTCCTAAACCTGTACTCTCTAGAACGCAGGCGGGAGAGATACATTATTATATACACATGGAAAATTCTCGAGGGCTTAGTACCAAACTTGCACACAAAAATCACTCCGTACGAAAGCAAAAGACTCGGCAGGCGATGTAACATCCCCCCAATGAAGAGCAGGGGTGCCACTAGCACGTTGAGGGACAACACAATAAGTGTGAGGGGCCCAAGATTGTTCAACTGCCTCCCAGCATACATCAGGGGGATTACCAACAAGCCCCTGGCTGTCTTCAAGCAGGCACTGGACAGGCACCTCAAGTCGGTACCTGATCAGCCGGGCTGTGGTTCGTACGTTGGACTGCGTGCGGCCAGCAGTAACAGCCTGGTTGATCAGGCTCTGGTCCAACAAGAGGCCTGGTCACAGACCGGGCCGCGGGGGCGTTGACCCCTGGAATTCTCTCCAGGTAGACTCCAGGTAGACCACTAAAGGCTTCACTTTAAAATCACCACTGGCGTTGGCACAAAGCATAAGAGTTAGCCTGTCTTTCATAGGCTTATTTCCTGGGAGTGCCTTTTCCTCCTGTGTAATGAAGGTCCTGTTTGACATTTTCTTCCAAAACAGGCCTGTCTTGTCACAATTGAACACTTGTTGGGGTTGGAATTGTTCAGCCTCTATGTACCCCACGAATTCATTCACATAATTTTCAGCCGCACTTTTGTCAGAACTGGCTGCCTCACCATGCCTCACAACACTATGTATGCCACTTCGCTTCTTAAATCTGTCAAACCAGCCTTTGCTGGCTTTAAATTCATTCACTTCAGCACTCGTTGCAGGCATTTTCTTAACGAGATCATCATGCAACTGCCTTGCTTTTTCACATATTATCGCCTGCGAAACACTATCTCCTGCTAATTGTTTCTCGTTGATCCACAACAATAACAAAGTTTCCACTTGTTCCAGCACTTGAGATCTCTGTTTTGTGACCATACTTGCACCTTTCGCAACAACAGCGTCCTTGATTTCCTTTCTCTTGGCCATAATGGAAGAGATGGTTGAATGGGATTTGCCATAGAGCCTGGCCAGCTCAGTGATACACACTCCACTTTCATATTTTGCTATCATCTTCAATGCTACCGTATTTCTGACATTCTTTACCACAGGCTTGGCACTAGGAGCTTTCTTGGGGCCCATGGTGGCTTATTTAGCAGTTGCAAGCACTAAAAACAGTGGAATAATGACAATATACTGGTATGAATGCGTGGGTGGTGGTCGCTTGCTTGTAAACAATAGCACACTGAGTGCCCGGGCCCAGCTGGGCCACGCATATGCGTCTGGGACGAATCGCCAACTCCGAGCGGATCGGCTAATACCGAGCCAAAATTCTTGTTAAAAAACCGGCCGAACACCGATTTGGACGAACGCCGATATCGTCGAACACCGGGGGTTGACTGTACTCACTCATAGAAGAAATACTAGCAAAATAGCTATGAGTTTGGTAGACTGGAACAATGGAATGGGCCAGTCGTAGGTCGTAAGTTGATGAAATCGCTGATGCATAAATATCGCCTTTGGGTTAAGTGTATTCTAACTTAACCACTCTGTAATCCGGCAAAATCACTAATCCAGCACCCTACAGGTCCTGATGATGCCGGATTAGTGATGGTCAACCTTATCACCATAGCCCCATTATGAGTGTCAATTTCATTGAATGCAATATATAATTACAAAGACATTACATTACCTAAATATTTAAATTCCCACATGGAGTATATAGTTTAGTTATAAATAATATATTCTCTTCAAATTATGGAAAAACTCAGGATTTTGGATCATTTTTAGTGTCAGTCATGATTACAATATTATGTGTATACCACCTCTCCTCAATTAACGATGGACATAGGGGCCTAAAACCCCATTGGTAAACAATTTCATTACTAATCAAGGAATCGCCCCTTACTGACACTTCAAAAGTGTCACCACCAAAAATTAAAACATTCAGTTTTATGTTTGTTGGGAAATTCCTTTCAATCTGTTTGTTATTAACCCTTTGGGGGTCGGTGCCATACTAGTACGTTTTACGCGCCAGGGTAACGGGAAAAGGGTAAGGGGAAACGGCTGGTAGGCCTACATATGAAAGAATGGATCTGTGTGGTCAGTGTGTGCAGTATAAAAAAAATCCTGCAGTACACACTGCATAATGAGAAAAAAAACTCTGACCGTATTTTTCGTTTAAAACAGCGACTTTGCAGTCTATTTTCATATGGTATTTATTAATGTATTCTCGTCTTTTTGGTCTCATTTGATAGAATGGAAGATATACTACAGAAATGGAGATGATTTTGATTGGTTTTACTATGACAAGTACCTTGAAATTGAGCTCAAAATAGCGAAAATGTTTGATTTTTGCTGATGTTCAAGAGTAAACAAATCACGCCACACGTCCAATATATGTCAACTGGTGAGTCTAATATTCTTTCACTAGTGCGGTGATATTATTTATACCGGTTTTACAATGATGCAGTTGTATACATAACAGTAAATCTTCTATTTTTTGTGAGAAAAATTCAAAATGGAAAGCAAAAGTAATGTAAGAGGGGCCTGAAGACGTGACTAATGAACAGAGATGTTATTTTAGTGCCAGGAATATCTGCCTTGTTAATTCTGGACCCCATTTTGAAATTGGCATCGTTTGAAATTTGTGTAAAATTGGCCAAATTACAAATTTCTGACCACTTTTTTGGGTTGTTGAAATTGGTAAATGGGCAGTTTCTTGCACTCAGTCGATAGAAGAAATGGAGTTCTAGTGAAATAGCTATGATTTTAGTAGACTGGAATATTGGAATTGGCCAAAAATAGGGCTCAAAGTGGGCGAAATTGCCGATGCCTAAACATAATCGAGACCGATAACTTCGCAAGAGCATAATTCTGTAAGTTTTCAATCAAATTTCATACTTTTGGTGTCGATCAGAAAAAGATTCTCTATCATTTCATAAGATTTTTTTTTTTTTTCCAAAAAATTTTTGACCCTGAGAACGAGTTTGGGAGAGGGCCTGTCGACTCCCAAAAGGTTAACGGTAATGCAACATGAAATAGGTCAATGACTTACTTCCAAGATATTCCAGGAAACGCTTACATAGCTGATTACTTAAAAAAAAAAAAAAAAAATTCGAGAAAATCACACTTTTTTCAGTCTTTGCATAGGGTAAGTGTGATCTTCTATAGTTACCCTTCAGGCGGGTAACATTTTCTGTAATGGTCGCGGTCACTATTTTTATTATTATTACCATCCACATACCTTGTTCAATGAGTTTAATCATTTATTAAGCTGGCATGAGAGACACAGAGAGTGTAATAATAATAATGATAATAATAATAATAATAATAATAATCGCTCTGGAGTAGTTTAAATGTCAGCTACCAAACTTGTACAAAATATGTATGACATAGCCTTCTTACAGCTTCTTGAGTACACTAGCTTTCACTGGTCTCCATATTTATACAATAATCTTTATAATCTTAATTTTCACCTCAAGATCGAGAGCCTTCCTTTGTTTCTTAGTGTTTCCTTCAGGTGAAGTCAAGATCTTCCTTTTCACCTACATCTTGTACTATGGGATGCACAATAAAGTGCAAATTTGTACAAATATATAGTCTTGGAGACAGTGAAAGCTAGTGTACTGAGTGGCTGTAGGAAGGAGTCTGAGATACTTGACGCTGAGACGCCGCACTGCCTGAATGTCATGCGTATTTTGTACAGGTTTGGTAGCTGACATTTAAACCACTCCAGAGCGATTATTATTATTATTATTATTACATATTATTAATTATTTTTTTTATTTTTATTAACACATCGGCCGTTTCCCACCAAGGCAGGGTGGCCCGACAAAGAAAAACTTTCATCATCATTCACTCCATCACTGTCTTGCCAGAGGCGTGCTTACACTACAGCTACAAAACTGCAACATTAACACCCCTCCTTCAGAGTGCCGGCACTGTACTTCCCATCTCCAGGAATCAAGTCCGGCCTGCCGGTTTACCTGAAACCCTTTATAAATGTTACCTTGCCTACACTCCAACAGCACGTCAAGTCCTAAAAACCATTTGTCTCCATTCGCTCCTATCTAATACGCTCACGCACGCTTTCTGGAAGTCCAATCCCCTCGCACACAAAACCTCCTTTACCCTCTCCCTCCAATCTTTTCTAGGCCGACCCCTACCCCGCCTTCCCTCCACTACAAATTTATATACTCTCGAAGTCATTCTGTTTTGATCCATCCTTTCTATATGTCCAAACCATCTCAACAACCCCTCCTCAGCTTTCTGGATAATAGTTTTGGTAATCCCACACCTCCTCCTAATCTCCAAACTACGGATTCTCTGCATTATATTCACACCACACATTGCCCTCAGACATGACATCTCCACTGCCTCCAGCCTTCTTGTTGCAACATTCACAACCCATGTCTCACCCATACAAGAGTGTTGGTATATACATTCCCCTCATTGCTTTCATGGATAAAGTGCTCTGCCTCCACAAGCTCCTCAGTGCACCACTCACCTTTTTCCCCTCGTTAATTCTATGATTCACTTCATCCTTCATATACCCATCTGCTGACACATCCACTCCCAAATATCTGAACACATTCACCTCCTCCATACTCTCTCCCTCCAATCTGATATCCAATCTTCCATTATCTATTTTTTTTGTTATCCTCCTCACCTTACTCTTTCCTATATTCACGTTTAATTTCCTTCTTTTACATTCCCTACCAAACTCATCCATCAACCTCTCTTTTAACCTCACACCTCTTGCCAACACCCGAGCATTCACTTCTCTTACAACTCCATCTATAAATATATTAAACAACCACGGTGACATCACACAAACCCTGTCTAAGGCTTATTTTTACTGGGAAATAATCTCCCTCTCGCCTACATACTCTAACCTGTGCCTCACTATCCTCATAAAAACTTTTCACCACTTTCAATAACCTACCTCCTATTCCATACATTTGCAACATCTGCCACATTGCCCCTCTATCCACCCTATGAATATGCCTTTTCCAAATCCATAAATGCCACAAACACCTCTTTACCCTTATCTAAATATTGTTCACCTATATGTTTCACTGCAAACACTTGGTCTACACACCCGTACCCTTCCTAAAGCCTCCTTGTTCATCCGCTATTCTGCTCTCCGTCTTACTCCTAATTCTTTCAATAATAACTACCATACACTTTACCAGGTATACTCAACATACTTCTTTCTTTTAACACATCGGCCGTTTCCCACCGAGGCAGGGTGGCCCAAAAGGAAAAACTAAAGTGTCTCCTTTTACATTTAGTAATATGTATATTCAGGAGAAGGGGTTACTAGCCCCTTGCTCCCGGCATTTTAGTCGCCTCTTACGACACGCATGGCTTACGGGGGAAGAATTCTGTTCCACTTCCCCATGGAGATAAGAGGAAATAAGAACAAGAACTAGTAAGAAAATAGAAGAAAACCCAGAGGGGTGTGTGTATATATATGCTTGTACATGAATGTGTAGTGTGACCTAAGTGTAAGTAGAAGTAGCAAGATGTACCTGAAATCTTATAATAATAATAATAATAATATAATAATAATATTTTTATTTCGATGCATGTTACAAGTGTACACTGTTATTGGTAGTTACAATTATAAAACTGTAATGCAAGGAGAGCCACTGGCATGCCATGGCATTAGGGGCAGTTTATTCTAAAGACTTATTCACTAAGTACTTAATGCTAGAGAAATTAATTGAGTTTATTCTAGTTCTGTATTATTTTAAATTACAATATGATTATACATCCTATTATTAAAAGACAATACAAGAGAAATTGGTTGAGTTTAATCTAGTTGTATATTTTATTTCAAGTTACAGTATGTTGATGCTATACTAGTATAATAACAATACTAGAAAAATTTATTGAGTTTCTTCTAGTTATATATTTTATTTCAAATTAACAAAATGATGATATTATAATATTTTAAATGACAATATGATGATATGAAATTGCAACAAGTGTTAAGGAGGATGACATATAAAATTGAGATTATCTTAAGTAAAATAATATTGGGTTTGAAAGTTTGTTACAGTATGAGTATTTAGTATAGGGTGAGTAGGTGATGAGACAGAAAAAAGACACCAGCAATCCTACCATCATGTAAAACAATTACAGGCTTTCATTTTACACTCACTTGCCAGGACGGTAGTACCTCCCTGGGCGGTTGCTGTCTACCAACCTACTACCTAGAACTCAACAGACTTATTCCCCTATAATTTTTACACTCTTTTTTGGCCCCTTTACCTTTATACAAAGGAATTATGCATGCTCTCTGCCAATCCATAGGTACCTTACCCTCTTCCATACATTTATTAAATAAAAACACTAACCACTCTAAAACTATATCTCCACCTGCCTTTAACATTTCTATCTTTATCCCATCAATTCCAGCTGCTTTACCCCCTTTCATTCTACTCACTGCCTCACGAACTTTCCCTACACTCACAACTGGTTCTTCCTCACTCCTATAAGATGTTATTCCTCCTTGACCTATACACGAAATCACAGCTTCCCTATCTTCATCAACATTTAACAATTCCTCAAAATATTCCCTCCATCTTCCCGATATCTCTAACTCTCCATTTAATAACTCTCCTCTCCTATTTTTAACTGACAAATCCATTCTTTTCCCAGGTTTTCTCAACTTGTTAATCTCACTCCAAAACTTTTTCTTATTTTCAACAAAATTTGTTGATAACATCTCACCCACCCTCTTATTTGCTCTCTTTTTACACTGCTTTACCACTCTCTTAACCTCTCTTTTTCTCTACATATACTCCTCCCTCCTTGTATCACTTCTATTTTGTAAAAACCTCTCATATGCTAACCTTTTCTCTCTTACTACTCTCTTTACATCATCATTCCACCAATCGCTTTTCTTCCCTCCCGCACCCACTTACCTATAACCACAAACTTCTGCTGAACACTCTAGCACTATATTCTTAAACTTACCCCATACCTCTTCTATCCCCACTGATTATACTCTCACTAGCCCATCTGTCCTCCAACAGTAGTTTATATCTTACCCTAACTGCCTCCTCCTTTAGTTTATAAATCTTCACTTCTCTCTTACTTGCTGTTTCCATTCTCCTTGTATCCCATCAACCTTTTACTCTCACTGTAGCTACAACTAAAAAGTGATCTGATATATTTCTGGCCCCTCTATAAACATGTACATCCTGAAGTCTACTCAACAGTCTTTTATCTTTATGACCATAACACTAGACACAGATCACTCCTCGATGTTCCCCGTGTCCACCTAACACTATGTAAAAACTCAATGCACATAAAAGGCACGAAAATTTGGAATTCATTACCTGTCATTGCCAAAGAAACCCTACCTGTACCCCAATTCAAAACGATGCTAAAAAACCACCTTCTCACCCAAAGATAATTGCTCCATATCAACCATTCCCAGCAAAGTAGAATAATCACTTAACGTAAAACCTGACTTTAAAGTCAATGTAATGTATGAATGAACGATTGAATGAATGAATGTAAAACCTGTTATGAATAATACTTACTTAGCTAATTATTCCCAACACTTATATTATAATGACCACGTAAACTAACTGCAATGCAATTAATTGTTTTAAATTGTTTTAAATTGTTATCTCACTCAATTAGTTGCATTGCTGCAATAAATTGCTACAATTAATTGATATGTTCAACTTATATTCAAACTTTAAAACTTGATAAGCAACTTTACTTATTTTATAAATTATCAACCATAACTTTTTATTATTTTATTATTACTATTGCTTTAATTTGTTTAATCTGATTTAATTAAAGCAATAATGAAGACAAAAGTACAAAACTATGTTCAAATTTCATAGCTTAAATACAGTGGTACCCCGACTTACGATGGTCCCCAAACACACCCTTTTATGTAAGTTTATTTTTTTAAATGCTTTTGTAAGTGTAATTTTGGGGGTCTAAAAGGACTAGTCTATTTTACATCATTTCTTATGGAGATAAATTCGTTTGGTAATGGCACTTGAACAGCATTCTGGAATGAAAAAATATCGTAAGTCGGGGTACCACTGTACTCACCTTTACTCATTGTATACTATCTACAATAATTCTTACAATCTAGTTTTAAGTTAATTTTAAGTCTGCCCAAAATGCCCTGCATACTAGGGGCTTTTGGCATGTACACCTCATGTAATCTCAATAACCAAATGTAATTCTTTGTATCATGTCCAAATAAAAATTATTATTATTATTATTATTATTATTATTATCTACCAATATGTAGTCCAACAAACTACTGTCATTTTGCCCTACATCATATCTTGTATACATATTTATCCTCTTTTTCTTAAAATATGTGTTACCTATAACCAAACCCCTTTCTATACAAAGTTCAATCAAATGCTCCCCATTATCATTTACACTTGGTACCCCAAACTTACCTACCACCCCCTCTCTAAATGCTTCTACTTTAGCATTTAGGTCTCCTACCACAATTACTCTCTCACTTGGCTCAAAAGTTCCTACACACTCGTTTAACATCTCCCAAAATCTCTCTCTCTCCTCTACACTTCTCTCTTCTCCTGGTGCATACGCACTTATTATGACCCACTTTTCACATCCGACCCTTATTTTAATCCACATAATCCTTGAATTTATACATTTATGTTCCCTCTTCTCCCTCAATAACTGATCCTTCAACATTATTGATACCCCTTCCTTAGCTCTAACTCTCTCAGATACTCCTGACTTAATCCCATTTATTTCTCCCCACTGAAACTCGCCTACCCCCTTCAGCTTTGTTTCGCTTAGGGCTAAGACATCCAATTTCTTTTCATTCATAACATTAGCAATCATCTCTTTCTTATCATCGCACTACATCCACGCATTCAGACATCCCAATTTTATGAAGTTTTTCCTTATCTTCTTTTTAGTAATTTATACAGGAGAAGGGGTTACTAGCCCATTGCTCCCGGCATTTAGTCGCTTCTTACGACACGCATAGCTTACGGAGGAAGAATTCTGCTCCACTTCCATATGGAGATAAGCAGAAATAAAAAAGAACAAGAACTAAGAAGAAAAATAGAAGAAAAATCCAGAGGGATTACTATATACAGTGGACCCTCGGTTTTCGTTCATCTCCAAACTCGAACAATTATGTAAGTGTATTTTTGTAAGTGCATTTTGGGGGTCTGAAATGACTAATCTAATTTACATTTTTCCTTATCGGAACAAATTCGTTCAGTAATGGCACTCGAACAGCATTCTGGAAAGAATTTTCAACAAAAGCTGAGGGTCCACTGTACAGTGGTACCTCGACTTACGATGGTCCCCAAACTCACCCTTTTATGTAAGTTTATTTTTTTAAATGCTTTTGTAAGTGTAATTTTGGGGGTCTAAAAGGACTAGTCTATTTTACAACATTTCTTAAGGAGATAAATTCGTTTGGTAATGGCACTTGAACAGCATTCTGGAATGAAAAAATATCGTAAGTCGAGGTACCACTGTATATGCTTGTACATGCATGTATAGTGTTACCTAAGTGTAAGTAGAAGTAGCAAGACATACCTGCAACCTTGCATGTTTATGAGACAGAAAAAGACACCAGCAATCCTACCATCATGCAAAACAATTACAGGCTTATGTTTCACACTCATTTGGTAGGACGGTAGTACCTCCCTGGGTGGTTGCTGTCTACCAACCTACTACCTCTAATATTATTATTATTATTACCATCCACATGCCTTCTTCACTGAGTTTAATCATTTATTAAGCTGGCATGAGAGACAGAGAATATAATAATAATAATAATAACAATTGCTCTGGAGTGCTTTAGATGTCAGCTACCAAACCTATACGAAATACGTATGACATTTACAGCGCCCCAGAATGATTATTAATTATATTTTATTATTATTATTATTATTATTATTATTATTATCACCATCGACATACCTTGTTCACCGAGTATAATAATTTCTTAAGCTGCCACAAGAGACAGAAAATGTCAGCACACAGACAAACATACCACCTGATCCCTTGATACCTGGAGATACCTGAAGAGAGGTCCAGGGGTCAACGCCCCTGCGGCCCGGTCTGTGACCAGTCCTCATGTTGTATCAGAGCTTGATCAACCAGGCTGTTACTGCTGGCCGCACGCAGTCCAACGTACGAACCACAGCCTGGCTGGGCAGGTACCAGCTTTAGGTGCCTGTCCAGTGCCTGCTTGAAGACAGCCATGGGTTTGTTGGTAATCCCCTTGATGTATGCTGGGAGGCAGTTGAACAGTCTTGAGCCCCTGACACTTATTGTGTTGTCTCTCAACGTGCTAGTGGCACCCCTGCTTTTCATTGGGGGGATGTTACATCACTTGCCGAGTCTTTGGCTTTCGTAGGGAGTGACTCTCGTGTGCAAGTTTGGTACTAATCCCTCGAGAATTTTCCATGTGTATATAATAATGTATCTCTCCCGCCTGCGTTCTAGGGAGTACAGGTTTAGGAACTTCAAGCGTTCCCAGTAATTGAGGTGGTTTATTGGAGTTATGCGTGCCGTGAAGGTTCTCTGCACATTTTCTAGGTCAGCAATTTCACCTGCCTTGAAAGGTGCAGTTAGTGTGCAGCAATATTCCAGCCTAAATAGAACAAGCGACCTGAAAAGTGTCAACATGGGCTTGGTATCCCTGGTTTTGAAGGTTCTCATTATCCATCCTGTCATTTTTCTAGCAGATGCGATTGCTATGGTGTTATGGTTCTTGAAGGTGAGATCCTCTGACATGATCACTCCCAGGTCTTTGACATTAGTTTTTCGCTCTATTGTGTGGTTGGAATTTGTTTTGTACTCCGATGAGGTTTTAATTTCTTCACGTTTTCCATATCTGAGTAATTGAAATTTCTCATCATTGAACTTCATATTGTTTTCTGCAGCCCATTTAAAGATTTGGTTTATGTCTGCTTGGAGTCTTGCAGTGTCTTCAACGGTGGACACTGTCATACAGATTCAGGTGTCATCTGCAAAGGAAGACACGGCACTGTGGCTTATATCCCTGTCTATGTCTGATATGA
The DNA here is from genome assembly GCA_009830355.1 of Cherax destructor. Lineage (NCBI taxonomy): Eukaryota > Metazoa > Arthropoda > Malacostraca > Decapoda > Parastacidae > Cherax > Cherax destructor. Next base: position 12,846 of record WNWK01043058.1, read on the forward strand.
GGATGAGGAACAGGATTGGAGAGAGTACTGTGCCTTGTGGAACAGAGCTTTTCACTGTAGCTGCCTCAGACTTTACTCTGTTGACTACTACTCTTTGTGTTCTACTTGTTAGGAAATTATAGATCCATCTACCAACTTTTCCTGTTATTCCTTTATCACGCATTTTGTGTGCTATTACACCATGGTCACACTTATCAAAGGCTTTTGCAAAAGTCTGTGTATATAACATCTGCATTTTGTTTGTCTTCTAGAGCATCCAGAACCTTGTCGTAGTGGTCCAGTAGTTGGGACAGACAGGAACGACCTGCTCTAAACCCATGCTGCCCTGGGTTGTGTAATTGATGGGTATCTAGATGAGTGGCGATCTTGCTTCTTAGAACCCTTTCAAAGATTTTTATGATATGGGACGTTGGCGCTATTGGTCTGTAGTTCTTTGCTATTGCTTTACTGCCCCCTTTGTGGAGTGGGGCTATGTCTGTTGTTTTTAGTAACTGCAGGACGACCCCAGTGTCCATGCTCCCTCTCCATAGGATGTTAAAAGCAGTTCTTGATGAACACGGAGTTCCATGAGTCTGGGCCTGGAGCAGAGTGCATAGGCATGTCATTTATTGCCTTTTCGAAGTCATTTGGCATCAGGGTAATGTCAGATAGGCATGCATCTGCCAAGTTGTGTGGCACTCTCATAAAAAATTCATTTAGGTCTTCGACTTTCAGTCTGGTTAGCGGCTCGCTAAAAACTGAGTCATACTGGGACTTTAGTAACTCACTCATTTTCTTGCTGTCATCTGTGTAAGACCCATCCCGTTTTAAGTAGGGGCCCAATACTGGATGTTGTTCTCGACTTTGATTTGGCATAAGAAAAGAAATACTTTGGGTTTCTTTCAATTTCATTTATGGCTTTTAGTTCTTCCCGCATTTCTTGATTCCTGTAAGATTCTTTTAGTTTTAATTCGATATTTGCTATTTCTCTGACCAGCATCTCCCTACGTATTTCAGATATATTGGCCTCTTGTAGTTGCTCCGTTATTCTCTGCCTTTGCCTGTATAGGGAGCGCCTCTCTCTTTCTAGTTTACATCTTCTCCTTCTTTTCTTTAAGGGAATTTGCCTTGAGCAAACCTCAAGTGCCACAGAGTTAATTTGTTCTAGACATAGGTTAGGATCTGTGATGCTTAGGCTATCTTCCCAGTTTATATCATTTAGGACTTGGTTTACTTGGTCCCACCTTATGTTTTTGTTATTGAAGTTGAATTTGGAGAAGGCTCCCTCGCGGCTGATCATATTTTGTCGATTTGGGGCTCCCTGCATACATGTCTGGACCTCTGTTATGTTGTGATCTGAGTATATTGTATTGACTGTGTACTTCTTTCGTACTTCTTCCATTTTCCTCTTGTTTTTTCTCTTCCAAGTGCTGCTGCACGTCTATTGTGCACCCCATAGTACAAGATAGTTATAAGTGCAGCAGCACTTGGAAGAGGAAAATGGAAGAAGTACAAATGAAGTTCACAGTAAAGGAATCAGCTGGTGTGTTCGTCTGTGTGTTTACATTCTGTATCTCTCGTGGCAGCTTAATTAAGAAATGATTAAACTTAGTGAACAAGGTACGTATGTTAATGGTGATAATAATAAATAATAAAGATAAAGATTTATTTCTTGTAATAATAACAATCGCTCTGGAGTGCTTTAAATGTCAGCTACAAAACCTATACAAGTGCTGCTACACTTCTATCTTGTACTACTTGTACTATGGGGTACACAATCAAGTTCAAATTTGTACAAATATGTAGTCTTGGAGACTTTAAAAGCTAGTGTACTGAGTGGCTCTAAGAAGGAGATTGAGATGCGTTACCCAAGTTCTCATATGGCATACATTTTTTTTTTTTACTCGTCGGAGAGCCTGTCGTAACTCCGAGTTGTCGGTAAATGAGTACGTCGGTAAGTGAGGAGAGGCTGTACTGTACTGTATAATTTTTAATGCAAATTTTGTGCAATTTACTGCTCAATTGTCATTATATTATTAGTTTACAATCATTGATTATACAACACTCAAGTACTGATTTAATAATAATAATGATAATATCTTTATTTACTACAAGCACATGTACAGTGGACCCTCGGTTTTCATCGATAATTCTTTTCAGAATGCTTTCAATGCTGTTCCGAATGAATTTGTTCCCATGGGCGAATGTAAATTAGATTAGTAGTTTCAGACCCCCAAAAAAACACTTACAAAGCACTTACAAAAACCTTACATAATTTTCGGGGTTTGGGCTGTACGAAAAAGTGTCCACTGTACATGGTATACAGGCTTAGCTGGCATAAATGACATTTTGCTTATATAGAAAGCCCCTTGTTATGATGAACATTTTGGGCAAATTAGGTCAGTGTTCCAGGATGCGACCCACATCAGTCGACTAACACACAGGTACCCATTTTACTAATGGGTGAACATAGACAACAGGTGTAAAGAAACAAGCCCCAAAGTTTCTACCCGGCTAATCAACCCAGACCCCCGCCGGGAGCGAGGCTTTAGCCACCAGGCCACCAGATAATTTAATTCATTCTTGTGGATATATATCTGTAAATATAGGTGCGTAGTATAGTCATTTCTTTTGCCAAGAACTCTGACTTAATATTATTTTTTATTGTAGGGATTCTGAAGTTCCATCTGAGATTCAGCAGGAAGGTGACATCAGATACAAATAGAAATGTTGGGGAAGCTTTGAGCAAACTCATTGTTCACTTTTGGGCCTTTTTTCTCAATTTCTAAATAAACGTTGCTTTTTCTTGTGTTTTTTAACCCCATCATCATAACACCACCCCCCCGTCATAAACAAACCCACC
>WNWK01043059.1:0-15687 GCA_009830355.1 Cherax destructor
CCTGGGTAGTATCTTGTACTACTAACCCAGGGAAGTATCTTGTACTACTAACCCAGGGTAGTATCTCGTACTACTAACCCAGGGTAGTATCTTGTACTACTAATCCAGGGTAGTATCTTGTACTACTATCCCAGGGTAGTATCTTGTACTACTAACCCAGGGTAGTATCTTGTACTACTAACCCAGGGTAGTATCTTGTACTACTAACCCAGGGTAGTATCTTGTACTACTAACCCAGGGTAGTATCTTGTACTACTAACCCAGGGTAGTTAGTAGCTTGTACTACTAACCCAGGGTAGTTAGTATCTTGTACTACTAACCCAGGGTAGTATCTTGTACTACTAACCCAGGGTAGTATCTCGTACTACTAACCCAGGGTAGTATCTCGTACTACTAACCCAGGGTAGTATCTCGTACTACTAACCCAGGGTAGTATCTTGTACTACTAACCCAGGGTAGTATATCGTACTACTAACCCAGGGTAGTATCTCCTACTACTAACCCAGGGTAGTATCTTGTACTACTAACCCAGGGTAGTATCTTGTACTACTAACCCAGGGTAGTTAGTATCTTGTACTACTAACCCAGGGTAGTTAGTATCTTGTACTACTAACCCAGGGTAGTATCTTGTACTACTAACCCAGGGTAGTATCTCGTACTACTAACCCAGGGTAGTATCTCGTACTACTAACCCAGGGTAGTATCTCGTACTACTAACCCAGGGTAGTATCTTGTACTACTAACCCAGGGTAGTATCTCGTACTACTAACCCAGGGTAGTATCTCGTACTACTAACCCAGGGTAGTATCTTGTACTACTAACCCAGGGTAGTATCTTGTACTACTAACCCAGGGTAGTATCTTGTACTACTAACCCAGGGTTGTTAGAATCTTGTATAATTCTAATGAACCTGTGAATATCAACATTTATCATATGTCACAGATGACTTTCTGCAACAGTCTAATGAACCCATGACAAAGTTTTATTTTTTCTGGCACATTTATCTTCCGTAAATGCGAGTGTCGTTTTCAATGCTCACAGCCTCATCAAATTTAGTTCTTTTTCACTAGCAAAAAATAAAACAAAAAGACAAACAGCACGCTTTTGATGTCCATTTTTTAAAGTACATTAAAACATCATGTCGTGATTTTTTATTTCATACGACGACGGGGAGGTGCAAATGGAGAAGATCCATCAGACTGTTGTTGAAATCTCCAACTTACTCTCCGTACTGCCTGACGAATGTTGCATGACTTCAGGGATGGACACGACCAAGTACACCAGGGAAGGTAAAAAAAAATTACTTCTGTGGGTAATAGTCAGTTTAGGATTTTGGATTATAATAATAATAATGATAATAATAATAATAATAATAATAATAATAATAATAATAATAATAATAATAATAATAATAATAATAATAATAATAATGACAATAATAAATCTTTATTTCTACAAGTACATGTATAAGGTATACAGGCCTGACTCACGAAATCGTAATGACACGATTGCAAACAAACCATACCACGGGTGGGGCTCGAACCCGCGGTCACAGAGTCTCAAAACTCCAGACCGTCGCGAAAGCCACTGGGCCAGCTAGCTTCAATAAGATTCATCCAACTAGGTATATTTCTACACCATAGGACACAGTGGTGCCTATGCTAACCTTCCTATGGTGTAGAAATATACTTAGTTGGATGAATCTTATTGAAGCTAGCTGGCCCAGTGGCTTACGAGACGGTCTGGAGTTTTGAGACTCTTTGACCGCGGGTTCGAACACCACCCGTGGTATGGTTTATACAGGCCTAGTTTACATAAATGACATACTACTATATAGAAAGCCGCTTGTTTTGCAGAGCATTTCGCGCGAATTAGCGGATGCTAATTCGTGAGTAACACCCAGGTACCTGTACAGGGACAGCACATGTCTTAAGGAAATATGTCCCAATATTAGCATCAGTACCGGCGATCAATTTGTGAGCTGAGTGCGCTACCAATCGAGCTATGGGACAGAGCTTCTTGTTTGAAGGATAGGATTAGGAGACACAAGGTTCACTTTCTTGGGGCTGTGATTAAGGATGGATGTCATTAGTCGTCTTGACCTCATTATGAATGATAACACTGGTCTGAAATTGAAATTTTTTATTTTTTTATTTTTATTCATGGTTGCGATCTTACGTGGAAGATAGCTAATGTAGTTCCTATATTCAAATCAGGGGATAAGTCAATTCCATCAAATTACCGTCCAATAAGCCTCACATCTATAGTAGGCAAATTATTAGAATCAATTATAGCTGATATTATTAGAAGTCACCTTGAAGAACATAATTTGATTAATGAATCTCAGCATGGGTTCACGAGAGGTCGCTCCTGCCTAACAAATTTACTGACGTTTTTCAATAAAACATTTGAGGCAGTAGACAGTGATAAAGAATATGATATAGTTTACTTGGATTTCAGTAAGGCCTTCGATAGAGTACCTCACAAGAGACTCTTAAGAAAGGTGGCAGCTCATGGTATAGGAGGTAAAGTTCTAGCATGGATAGAGGCATGGCTTACCAATAGAAAGCAGAGAGTTTCCATTAATGGGGTCAAATCTGAATGGGGATTAGTCACTAGTGGCGTTCCACAAGGATCAGTTTTAGGCCCATTGTTGTTCATAATTTACATAAATGACCTTGATGAAGGAATTGCAAGTGACATGAGTAAATTTGCTGATGATACAAAAATAGGCCGTATGATTCATTCTGAGGAGGATACCAGTGAACTCCAGGAGGATTTGGACAAATTAATGTCTTGGTCTCAAAAGTGGCAGATGAAGTTCAATGTGGACAAGTGTAAGGTACTAGTCCTTGGTAATGAAAATATCCCCCGAATTTATAAACTAGGTGAAGTAGAGCTTGATCATAAAGAATGTGAAAAAGACTTGGGCGTCATGGTAAGCAGGAATCTAAAGCCAAGACAACAGTGCCTAAGTGTGCGCAATAAGGCTAACAGATTACTAGGATTTATTTCAAGAAGTATAAGCAACAGAAGTCCAAAAGTTATTTTACAGCTCTATACATCACTAGTGAGACCTCATTTGGATTATGCAGCTCAGTTTTGGTCTCCTTACTACAGGATGGATATAGATTCATTGGAGAACATACAAAGAAGAATGACTAAAATGATTTACAGTATAAGAAATCTCCCTTATGAAGATAGACTTAGAGCGTTGAATCTCCACTCTCTGGAGAGACGTAGAATGAGGGGAGATATCATCGAGGTGTACAAGTGGATGATGGGCATAAACAAAGGAGATATTAATAAAATACTGAGGATATCGAACCAAGTAAGAACCAGAAATAACGGATTTAAATTGGATAAATTTAGATTTAGAAAGGACATAGGCAAGTACTGGTTTTCGAACAGAGTTGTAGATGCGTGGAACAATCTTCCGAGTACTGTGATAGAGGCTAGGACCTTGGGTGGCTTTAAAAAGAGATTGGACAAATATATGAGTGGGAGGGGCTGGGTTTGATTTGTGTCGTGAGTACGGGAATAAATTCTTAGGTAGTGGTGGTTTTGATAAGGACCTGCCTTGTATGGGCCAGTAGGCCTTCTGCAGTGTTCCTACATTCTTATGTTCTTATATTCTTGGGCTGCTGATTGTAAATACCTAAACCATTTTGCTCTATCACGTAAGAATTTTGAATAAAATACAAATTAATGAAAATAAAAAATGTGAATTTTTAATAAATTGTTACTTTATTAAAATTAGGCAAGTAATCATGGAAAAGCACATTCCGTTAGTTTAAAGAACATATGAATTCCAAATCAACATGAATCAAATAAAATTATTTTATTAAGAGAAAATGTTCCTAAAGGTTAGCCCACATATTGAATTAAAGGAAGGAGGACCACTTTGATTTTCGCTTTTGCTGTGCATCGAGACCATTACGTTTCAATGACCAGCAGTAATCCGCCATCCTGCTGACATTACATTTGCCCTGGTATCTAGTTTCCATGTGCAAATATCCTGATGGAACTGCTCTTCTTGTTCCTCACTGTAGTCCCCACAATTGTTGGGAAAATAGTTAAGATGTGAGTGCAAAAAGTGCATCTTCACACTCATTCTAGACTCAAGTTGTTGGAAACTTGAAATCAGGTCTTGGATATTTCTTTTTCATATTCGGGGGAGCGACTGTTTCCCAGGAAGTTGTGGACAATCTGCTTGAACGAAAACCACGCATTCACCTCGACACCTGCTAATGCTACATCAAAATGCTTGTCCTTCATCAATTCCCGAATCTGAGGGCCAACAAAGATTCCTGCCATTAGCTTGTCTTCACTTATACGAGGAAACTTTGACTCCAGGTACTTGAAAGCAGTTCAATTCTTGTTCAAGGCCTTCACAAAATTTTTCATAAGCCCTAATTTGATGTGGAGTGGTGGCAGCAGAATTTTCTTGGGGTCAACTAGTGGCACAGTTTTCACGTTCTGATTTCCGGGTAAGGAGCTAGTTCTTGGTGGCCAATCTTTTTGTTCATAGTGCTAACTGTCTGCCCTACTATCCCAAAAACACAGAAAACAGGGATACTTGGTGTATCCGCCTTGAAGACTTAGTAGGAGAGCAATAATTTTTAATCACCACAAATGAGAAAATTGTGATTCTGGTACTTGATTGCAGATATTAGTGTCATCATATTTGTATAAGTTTCTGACATTTGGACACTATGGCCAGTTAGCACAGATGCAGCTGAGCTGCCATTGTAGAGAAATACAGCTTTTAAACTTCTTTTAGAAGAATCAATGAAGAGTCTCCATTCATCTGCTTTGTATGACTTCCCCATGTGTTCAATAAGGCCAGAAATATTTAAACAGAAAATTAAAGATTCCTCTTTGTCAAATAACCGAGTGAATTCCGCTTCACGATGACGGTACCAAGCGAATGTTGTTCCAGGAGCTAGAAGCCTGTGTTCCTTCAGTCTAGAGCTAAGTAACTGTGCACTTTCTTTTGGAAGGTTAAGGTCTCTCACTAAGTCATTGAGCTCAACTTGGTTGAAGGGTTTGGGATCGTCATTTGTTGGTGGTTCATAGTCTACTTCCATCTCCTTAGAATCACTGGTATCAGACTCTGATGAAATTTGCCATGTCTCAGGTGGCACAGGTACAGGAATATCTTCAGAGTGTGGAACAGTCTTATTGCTGAAGGAATATTTGGGTATATTATGCGATCTTTAGTCTTCTAGTTGAATCCAGCTACTTTAGTCATACAAAAGTAGCAGTCATCATGGTGGTTCATCTGCTCCCGACCACATTTGGAACTTACTGATGCAACTCTTGCAAGCTTTGTGTGGTGTAAATGGTTTGTCCTGGTCTACAAGTTTGCAGCCAAAATAAGCAAACTAGCAGCACTTCAATAAAGAAGTAATGTTGCTCCGGGAATCTGACATAACAAAATATGTCTTGTGAATTTATGCAGCCTGTAGACATATTAATAATCTGAAAATAAAGAAAAACATATTAGATTTAACATTTAATTCAATATAAGATAAGCATTTTAATTGGTAATATTCCACTTTCACATTTACTTATGTAAATGAGAAAGTGGTACAACTTGACAACCTGATGTGAAAGAGATGAATAAAAAACACAATGAATCACTATTTTCCATATATATACCGAAAAAGATTCCATAGAGTAAATTAAAAAAATCATGCAGACCAGTGTAATGGGATGAATCGTATTGCTTGCCACAGTGCTGGAGACAATGATTCTGGCAAGCACAGAAGTGAGGATTTGATTAGTAAGTATAAGGCAGCAATAGGCATAATTAGGAAGAGTGCCAGATATATTTGGCATTTTGACAAGAAGGGGAGTTGGAATGAATTGTTTAGCAGGGCAAATGGTGTTAATTGGTGGCTGGACAGTCACCGTAAGGTTACTGAACCATTTCTATGGCAGAACTGGCATGTGTGCCAGGGATGGGGCTCGTACATGTTAGGCTTGGTTGAGTGCAATATATAGCAAACTGGAGGGAGCTGTTAGGGCTTTACACTATGAATATGGAGATATATGGGCTATGACTTATTATCCCTCTTAAAGAATGCATTGTCAATAATATTTTGAAGCCAATCAGAAGAATAATTCTTTGGTTATTGAACAAAAACTGAATAAAATTATTGATTCAATAGATTCGTAAATTTGGAATTATGCCAGCCAGTAGCAGCATGAAACCTGTGTTCAGAAACCCACATCAGTGGTCAAAATTTTAAGCGGAAAAAATGAGTCATATCCAATTATGGCACAGATTCCAACCATTCCGTTGTTTAAATATTTTATTACATCAACAAGTTTGCCTCATTGCAAACAGAGCTTAATGGTTGCTCTCCTAACTCTAATATACAACAGCCATTAAATATTGAAGCAGTTTGAAAGACTTAAACTGAAATTTATTTATAGAGATTTAACGGGAATAAAAATTTCAAACTATTTTACAAATAAAATGGTCAAATTCGCGATTTTAGGATATTTTTAAATTTAACGATGATGGTTTTTCCTATTTTAGGAATATTTCTCAGCAATATTTTCGTTTATTTCTCCTAAACATTCGCTTATACATCGATAACACCTTATTCGATTGGCTTCAAATTTTCAGCGCTTGAGCAATATGTCTAGAACAAGATTCAGAGGACTATTTGCATGAGTGGGTATAAATGAATGGTATACAATAACGACAAGATGAAAAATTAGACACGTGCAACATCTGGGAATTTCATTTGTAGACGTTTTGCCATCCAGTGGCTTTATCAATACATTACAAGGACATAATGTGAAGACTGTAGAAGTATGTACAAAAGACGAGGTAATCAGTCCCTCAGCCTTGGCGAAACGTCTACAAATAAAGAAACCCAGATATTGCACATGTGTCTAATTCTTCATCATGAGAGGGTCTTTAATACACAATGTTATGTTTGTAGACCATCTGAATATAATGTGAAGAATTCAAACGGATCAGGATCAGGTAGGACTAGAAGGGGATCTGGACAAACTGTAAGCCTGGTCAAGCAACTGGCTCCTGGAGTTTAACCCCACCAAGTGCAAAGTCATGAAGATCGGGGAAGAGCAAAGAAGACTGCAGACAGAGTGGGGCCCAAGACCGTATACTTCACTCAAGGAAAAGGATTTTGGGGTGAGTATAATACCGAGCACATCTCCTGAGGCGCACATAAACCAAATAACTGCTGCATCATGTGGGCGCCTGGCAAACCTAAGAATAGCGTTTCGACACCTTAGTGAGGGATCGTTCAAGACTGTGCACCTACAAGGAGAGGTAAGGGAAATCAACCTGACGACAGTGGAGGACAGAAGGAATAGGGGCATATGATAACAACATATAAAATACTGAGAGTAGGTGGATAGGGACAGAATGTGTCAGAGATGGGGCACAGCAACAAGAGGTCATAACTGGAAGTTGAAGACATAGATGAGTCACAGGGATGTTAGGAAGTACTTCGTCAGTCATAGAGTTGTAAGGAAGTGGAATAATCTGGAGAGTGATGTAGTGGAGGCAGGATCCATACAAAGCTTTAAGAAGTGATACAATAAAGCTCAAGGAGCAGGGAGAGAGTGGATCTTGTAGCGACCAGTGAAGAGTAGGAGCCAGGAGCTGTGAATCGACATCTACAACCACAAATAGTTAAGTGCACACACACACACACACACACAAACACACACACACACACACACACACACACACACACACACACACACACACACACACACACACACACACACACACACAAACACAGCGATTGGCTCCAAGTGCAAAGTCATGAAAATTGGGGAAGGGCAAAGAAGACCGCAGACGGAGTACAGTCAAGGGGGCCAGAGACTACAAACCTCGTACAAGGAAAAAGATCTTGGAGTGAGTATAACACCAGGCACATCTCCTGAGGAGCATATCAACAAAATCACTGTTGCAGCATACGGGCGCCTGGCAAACCTAAGAACATCATTCCAACATCTTAATACAGAATCGTTCAGGACCCTGTACACTGTGTACGTTAGGCCCATACTGGAGTATGCAGCACCAGTTTGGAACCCACACCTAGCCAAGCACGTAAAGAAACTAGAGAAAGTGCAAAGGTTTGCAACAAGACTAGTCCCGGAGCTAAGGGGTATGTCCTACAAGGAGACGTTAAGGGAAATCGACCTGACGACACTGGAGGACAGGAGAGATAGGGGGGACATGATAACGACATATAAAATACTGAGAGGAATTGTCAAGGTGGACAGGGACAGAATGTTCCAGAGATGGGACACAGCAACAAGGGGACACAGTTGAATCACAGATGAATCACAGGGATGTTAGGAAGTATTTCTTCAGTCACAGAGTGGTCAGGAAGTGGAATAGTTTGGGAAGCGATGTAGTGGAGGCAGGATCCATTCATAGGCCTGGTCACAGACCGGGCCGCAGGGGCGTTGACCCCTGGAACTCTCTCCAGTTAATAGCTTTAAGAAGAGGTATAATAAAGCTTATGGCTCATGGACAGTGACCCAGTAGCAGCCAGTGAAGAGGCGGGGCTAGGAGCTATGAATCGACCCCTGAAACCACAACTAGGTGAGTGCAACTATTTGAGTACACACACACACACACACACACACACACACACACACACACACACACACACACACACACAGGGGCCAGCAGCTGTGACTCTACCCCTGCAACCAAAATTAGGTGAGTACACACCCGCACACAAGTATTTACAGTGGAGACAGAAAAGACTCTCGGAAGACAGAACACACAGGTACACCGACAAGGGATATACCAACAAGTGTTGGAGGACATACACACAACTGAGGAGGAGGTGAAGAAGCTGCTCAGTGACCTTGATACCTCAAAGACGATAGGACCGGACAACATCTCCCCGTGTGTCCTTAGAGAGGGAGCAGAGACGCTGTGTGTGCCACTAACCACAATTTTCAACACATTCCTTGAAACTGGGCAACTACCTGAGGTATGGAAGACGGAAAATGTAGTCCCCATTTTTAAGAAAGGACACAGAAACGAGGCACTAAACTATAGACCAGTGTCGCTGACGTGTATAGTATGTTAAGTCATGGAGAAGATTATCAGGAGGAGAGTGGTGGAGCACCTGGAATAGAACAAGATTATAAATGACAACCAGCACGGATTCATGGAAGGCAAATCCTTTGTCACAAACCTACTGAAGTTTTATGACACGGTAACAGAAGTAAGACACGAGAGGGGTGGGTTGACTGCATTTTCTTGGACTGCAAGAAGGCCTTGGACACAGTTCCTAACAAAATATTAGTGCAGAAGCTAGAGTATCAGGCACGTATAACAGGAAGGGCACTGCAATGGATCAAAGAATACCTGACAGGGAGGCAACAACGAGTCATGGTACATGATGAGGTATCACAGTGGGCGCCTGTGACGAGCGGAGTCTTGCAGGGGTCAGTTCTAGGACCAATGCTATTTTTGGTATATGAGAATGACATGATCGAAGGGATAGACTCATGAGTGTCCCTGTTCGCAGATGATTTGAAGTTAATGACGAGAATTAAATCAGATGAGGATCAGGCAGGACTACAAAGAGACCTGGACAGACTGGACGCGTGGTCCAGCAACTAGCTTCTCGAATTTAACCCCGCCAAATGCAAAGTCATAAAGATCGTGGGAAGGGCAAACAAGACCGCAAACAGAGTATAGGCTAGGTGGCCAAAGGCTGCAAACCTCACTCAAGGAGAAAGATCTTGGGGTGAGTATAATACCGAGCACGTCTCCGGAAGCACACATCAACCAGATAACTGCTTCAGCATATGGGCGCTTGACGAAGCTGAGAATAGCGTTCCGATACGTCAGTAAGGAATCGTTCAAGACTCTGTTCACGTGTATGTTAGGCCCTTACTTGAGTATGCAGCACCAGTTTGGAACCCACACCTGGTCAAGCATGTCAAGAAATCAGACAAAGTGCAAAGGTTTGCAACAAGGCTAGTTCCAGAGCTAAGGGGAATGTCCTACGAAGAAAGGTTAAGGGAAATCGGCCTGACAACACAAGATAACAGGAGGGTTAGGGGAGACATGATAACGACATACAAAATACTGCGAGGAATAGACAAGGTGGACAGAGACAGGATGTTCCAGAGATGGGATACAGAAACAAGGGGTCACAATTGGAAGTTGAAGACTTAGATGAGTCAAAGGGATGTTAGGAAGTATTTTTTTCAGTCATAGAGTTGTCATGAAGTGGAATAGTCTGGCAAGTGATGTAGTGGTGGCAGGAACCATACATAGCTTTAAGACGAGGTATGATAAAGCTCATGGAACAGGAAGAGAGAGGATCTGGTAGCGATCAGTAAAGAGGCAGGGCCTGGAGCTGAGTCTCGACCTCTGCAGCCACAAATAGTTGAGTACAAATAGGTGAGTCACACACACACACACACACACACACACACACACACACACACACACACACACACACACACATTATATATTATAAAACTTAAGTGATTGGGCCACTTTTCTTTTATTTCCCTCCTCTTCTACCCCAAACACATTCACTCATTTTCATCCTTTCTTCCCCTCCTCTTTTATCCCAATTTAAAGAATAAAGTATTCGTGCAGGTAGTGTACAGAAGGACTGAGACCTTAACGAGTGTCGTGGAGGAGTGAGACCTTGACGAGTGTCGTGGAGGAGTGAGACCTTGACGAGTGTCGTGGAGGAGTGAGATCTTGACGAGTGTCGTGGAGGACTGAGACCTTAACGAGTGTCGTGGAAGTGAGACCTTGACGAGTGTGGTGGAGGAGTGAGACCTTGACGAATGTCGTGGAGGAGTGAGACCTTGACGAGTGTCGTGGAGGACTGAGACCTTAACGAGTGTCGTGGAGGAGTGAGACCTTGACGAGTGTCGTGGAGGACTGAGACCTTAACGAGTGTCGTGGAGGAGTGAGATCTTGACGAGTGTCGTGGAGGACTGAGACCTTAACGAGTGTCGTGGAGGAGTAAGACCTTGACGAGTGTCATGGAGGAGTGAGATCTTGACGAGTGTCGTGGAGGAGTGAGACCTTGACGAGTGTCGTGGAGGAGTGAGACCTTGACGAGTGTCGTGGAGGAGTGAGACCTTGACGAGTGTCGTGGAGGAGTGAGACCTTGACGAATGTCGTGGAGGAGTGAGACCTTGACGAGTGTCGTGGAGGAGTGAGACCTTGACGAGTGTCGTGGAGGTGATTGCTCTCTCTCTCTTATAAACTAAGCAACTCCCGAGCATCAACAACAACAACCCTCACTATCTTGAACAATATAAGCCTCGCAAATATTCTTTATTAAAAAATTCCCAAAGGTTTCAAAGACGTGTGAGATTAGCGACAAGTTCGTAAGAAATCTTTGTGCTATTTACTATTTTCAAAGCGTATTTAGTAATTTAAAATTGATTTACAAATACATAATATATTTAAATAAGGGCATTAAAAATGAGCAATTCTCTTCTCAAAAGGGAAATTAAATTCAGAGTTAAATTGGTTGAGAAAATAATTTATATAATGAATGCAGTGAAATATAGAAGATAGAAAGTATTAATAACCCTTCTATGCCCCCCACGCACACACTACACACACACACATAGTACACAAACACACACACTACACACACACACACACACACACACACACACACACACACTCACGCACACACACAAACGCACGCACACACACACACTCCAACACACACACACACACACACATACACACATACATACACACACACAAACGCACACACACACCCACCCACACACACACACACACTCACACACACACTACACACACACACACACGCACACACACACACACACACACTACACACACACACACACACACACATACACAATACACAGACACACACACACATACACTACACACACACACACACACACACACACACACACACACACACACACACACACACACACACACACTATGAGTCGACCCCTGCAACCACAACTAGGTGAGTACACACACACACACACACACTAAGGAATCGTTCAAGACTCTGTACACCATATACGTCAGGCCCATACTGGAGTATGCAGCACCAGTTAGGAACCCACACCTGGTCAAGCACGTCAGGAAATTAGAGAAAGTACAACAAGACTAGTCCCAGAGATAAGGGGATTGTCCTACGAAGAAAGGCTAAGGGAAATCGGCCTGACGACACTAGAGGACAGGAGGGTTACGGGAGACATGATAACGACATATAAAATATTGCGAGGAATAGATAAGGTGGAAAGAGACAAGATGTTCCAGAGAGGGGACACAGAAACAAGGGATCACAGTTGGAAGTTGAAGACTCCTATGAGTCAAAGGGATGTTAGGAAGTATTTCTTCAGTCATAGAGTTGTCAGGAAGTGGAATAGCCTAGAAAGCGACGTAGGGGTGGCAGGAACCATACATAGTTTTAAAGACGAGGTTTGATAAAGCTCATGGAGCAGGGAGAGAGATGACCTAGTAGCAATCAGTGAAGAGGCGGAGCCAGGAGCTATGAATCGACCCCTGCAACCACAAATAGGTGAGTACAAATAGGTGAGTACACACACACATACACACACACACAAACGCACACACACAGTGCAAAGGTTTGCGACAAGGTTAGTTCCACAACTCAGGGGTCTGTCCTATGAAGAAAGGTTGAGGGAAATAGGACTAACAACACTGGAGGAAAGAAGGGTCAGAAGAGACATGATAACGACATACAAAATACTGCGGGGAATTGACAAGGTAGACAGTGACAGGATGTTCCAGAGAGGGAACACAGAAACAAGGGGATACAACTGGAAGCTGAAGACTAAGATGAGTCAAAGGGATGTTAGGAAGCATTTCTTCAGCCACAGAGTAGTCAGGAAGTGGAATAGTCTAGAGAAAGATATTGTGGAGGCAGGAACCATACATAGTTTTAAGACAAGGTATGATAAAGCTCATGGAGCAGGGAGAGCAGAGACCCAGTAGCGGACAGCGAAGAGGCGGGGCCAGGACCTGAGTCTCGACCCCTGCAACCACAATTAGGTGAGTACAATTAGGTGAGTACAATTAGGTGAGTACAATTAGGTGAGTACACACACATTACACACACACACACTATGCACACACACAGAGGTGAGGATGATCCAGCAAGACTGGACCTAGTATTCACCTTGAGTAGTTCGGATATCGAGGATATCACCTATGAAAGGCCCATTGGAGCTAGTGATCATTTGGTTCTGTGTTTTGATTATATAGTTGAGCTACAAGTGGAGAGGGGAGCAGGAATAGGAAGGAAGAAACGAAACTACAAAAGGGGGGACTACACAGGCATGAGGAACTTCCTACAAGACGTTCAGTGGGAGAGAGAATTGGCAGGAAAACCAGTAAAAGAAATGATGGAATATGTGACAACCAAATGCAAAGAGGCAGAGGAGAGGTTTGTCCCCAAGGGAAACAGAAGTAAAGGGAAGACCAGAACGAGTCCTTGGTTCACCCAGAGGTGTAGGGAGGCAAAAAATAAGTGCACTAGAGAATGCAAAAAGTACAGAAGACAAAGGACCCAGGAAAATAAAGAGATTAGCCGAAGAGCCAAAAACGAATATGCACAGGTAAGAAGAGAGGCTCAGCGACAATACGAAAATAATATAGCATCAAAAGTCAAGTCTGACCCAAAGCTGTTGTATAGCAACATCAGGAGGAAAACAACAGTCAAGGACCAGGTAATAAGGCTGAGGAAGGAAGGTGGGGAGTTCACAAGAAACGACCAAGAGGTATGGGA
Organism: Cherax destructor; assembly: GCA_009830355.1. NCBI lineage: Eukaryota > Metazoa > Arthropoda > Malacostraca > Decapoda > Parastacidae > Cherax > Cherax destructor. Next base: position 13,803 of record WNWK01043059.1, read on the forward strand.
GTAGCTCAATATGAGATTTTAAGAAGTCTTTACAGAGGAGACAGGAAGGACTCCAGGAATTCAGGATAGGGAGGTATACCAACAAGTGCTGGATGAAATACACACAACCGAGGAGGAGGTGAAGAAACTGCTATGTGAACTCGATACCTCAAAAGCGGTGGGACCTGACAACATTTCTCCGTGGGTCCTTAGAGAGGGAACAGAGATGTTAAGTGTGCCACTAACAAAACTCTTCAACACATCCATTGAAACTGGGCAACTACTTGAGGTGTGGAAGATGGCAAATGTAGTCCCAATTTTTAAGAAAAGAGACAGCCACGAGGCATTAAACTACAGACCTGTGTCACTGACGTGTATAGTATGCAAAGTCATGGAGAAGATCATCAGAAAGAGAGTGGTGGAGCACCTAGAAAGACAAGCTTATAAACGGCAACCAGCACTGTTTCAGGGAAGGAAAATCCTGTGTCACAAACCTACTGGAGTTTTATGACAAGGTAACAGAAGTAAGACACGAGACAGAGGGGTGGGTAGACTGCATTTTCTTGGAATGCAAGAAAGCGTTCGACACAGTTCCTCACAAGAGGTTAATGCAAAAGCTAGAGGATCAGGCACACTTAACAGGAAAGGCACTGCAATGGGTCAGAGAATATCTGACAGGGAGGCAACAACGAGTCATGATACGTGACGAGGTGTCAGAGTGGGCACCTGTGACGAGTGGGGTTCCACAAGGGTCAGTCCTAGGACCTGTACTGTTTTTGGTATATGTGAATGACATAACGGAAGGGAAAGAACTCAGAGGTGTCCCTGTTTGCCAATGATGTGAAGTTAATGAGAAGAATTAAATCAGTCGAGGATCAGGCAGGACTACAAAGAGACCTAGACAAGCTACAAGCCTGGTCCAGTAAATGGCTCCTTGAATTTAACCATGCCAAATGAAGATCGGGGAAGGGCAAAGAAGACCGCAGACAGAGTATAATCTAGGTGGCCAAAGACTACAAACCTCACTCAAGGAAAAAGATCTTGGGGTGAGTATAATACCGAGCACATCTCCTGAGGCACACATCAATCAGATAACTGCTGCAGCATACGGGCGGCTGGCAAATCTAAGAATAGCGTTCCAATACCTCACTAAGGAATCGTTCAAGACTGTACACCATATACGTCAGGCCCATACTGGAGTATGCAGCACAAGTTTGGAACCCACACCTAGTCAAGCACGTCAAGAAATTAGAGAAAGTACAACAAGACTAGTCCCAGAGCTAAGGGGATTGTCCTACGAAGAAAGGTTAATTGAAATTGGCCTGACGACACTAGAGGACAGGAGGGTTAGAGGAGACATGATAACGATATATAAAATACTTCGAGGAATAGATAAGGTGGACACAGACAAGATGTTCCAGAGAGGGGACAGAAAAGGTCACATTTGGAAGTTGAAGACTCCTATGAGTCTAAGGGATGTTAGAAGTATTTCTTCAGTCATAAAGTTGTCAGGAAGTGGAATAGCCTAGAAAGTGACGTAGTGGACAGGAACCATACATAGTTTTAAGAGAGGTTTGATAAAAACCCCATGGAGCAGGGAGAGAGAGGACCTAGTAGCAATCAGTGAAGAGGCGGGGCCAGGAGCTATGAATCGACCCCCAACCACAAATAGTGAGTAAAAACACACATTAAAAAAAACACACATACACACACACAACTACACACACACCACCCAAAACCCCACACACACAACTACCCCCCCAAAAACACAAGTCAAGGAAACAGGAGCAGTATGACTGCATGAAGTACAAAAAGAAAAAAAACGAAAGGGCAAAACCCCCCGGGGCCACACCAGGAAGTATCAACAATCAAACCCCGGCATCTGATTAAGAAAAAACCCAGTTGT
>WNWK01043060.1:0-15687 GCA_009830355.1 Cherax destructor
AACTGAAATTAGATCACTTATTTCCAGTCATTTCAAGGTGTGACAGAAATCATTCCTGTCCAGGCTGGCTGGTAACAACAACAGCAGCAGCAACAACAACAACGACAACTGGTTTGTTGACAAACTACAAAACTTCTACCTCTCATTCTCTCTCGTTTATTCATTTAATCTTGTTTACTCACCTCTCACTCTACATTAAGACTGCCTCTTACCACCACTGCCTCTCACCACCACTGCCTCTCATCACCACTGCCTCCTCCACCACTGCCTCTCACCACCACTGCCTCTCACCCCCCTGTCTCTCATCACCACTGCCTCATCACCACTGTCTCACCACCACTGCCTCTCATCACCCTGCCTCTCACCACCTGCCTCTCACCACCACTGCCTCTCATCACCACTGCCTATCACCACTGCCTCTCACCACCACTGCCTCCCCACTACCACTGCCTCTCACCACCACTGCCTCTCATCACCACTGCCTCTCATCACCACTGCCTCTCATCACCACTGCCTCTCACCACCACTGCCTCTCACCACCACTGCCTCTCATCACCCTCTACCACCGCTTCTTTCAGCCCTTCAAGGTGTGAACGAAATCTTCCTGTCCAGGCTGGCTGGTAACAACAACAACAGCAGCAGCAACAACAACAACAACTGGTTTGTTGACAAAACTCCCGAAACTTCTACCTCTCCTTCTCTCTCGTTTATTCATTTAATCTTGTTTACTCACCTCTCCTCTACATTAAGACTGCCTCTTACCACCACTGCCTCCCCCAACCACTGCCTCTCCCACCACTGCCTCTCACCACCACTGCCTCTCATCACCACTGCCTCTCACCACCACTGCCTCTTACCACCACTGCCTCTCACCACCACTGCCTCTCACCACCACTGCCTCCATCACCCTGCCTCTCACCACCACTGCCTCTCACCACCACTGCCTCCACATCACCACTGTCTCATCACCACTACCTCTCACCACCACTGCCTCTCACCCCCCTGCCTCTCATCACCGCCTCTACCACCGCTATTCCCAGTCCTTCAAGGTGTGAACAGAAATCATTCCTGTCCAGGCTGGTTGGTAACAGCAGCAGCAACAGCAGCAACAAAACAACAACTGGTTTGTTGACAAAACTCCCAAACTTCAACACTCTCATTCTCTCTCGTTTATTCATTTAATCTTGTTTACTCACCTCTCCTCATTAAGACTGCCTCTTACCACCACTGCCTTTCATCACCACTGCCTCAACCAACAAACAAGCACCACTGCCTCTCATCACCATGCCTCTCATCACCACTCCCTCTCCCACCACTGCCCCCTCACCACCGCCTCCTCATCACCACTGCCTCTCACCACCATTCCCTCTATCACCACTGCCTCTCACCACTTGCCTCTCATCACCATTGCCTCTCATCACCACTGCCTCTCACCACCATTGCCTCTCACCACTGCTTCTCATCACCACTGCCTCTCACCACCACTGCCTCCCATCACCACTGCCTCTCACCACCACTGCCTCCCATCATCACTGCCTCTCATCACCAATGCCTCTCACCAATTTGCTACAATTTCTTTCTTTAAATCTATGGTGTTCCTCACTTTCTTTACCAAAGGACTGACACTAGGAGCTATCTTTGGGCCCGTGGTGGCTTATTTAGCAGTCACACACAATATCAAGGGCCAAAAACAATGGATTTTAAGAAATGTTTTGTATGAACTCGCAGGATAATGTTCACTCAACCAGAAACAATGCTACACTGCCTGAGAATGTCGTGGGAGGCGGGCTTGCATGTGCGCTGGGACTGGACAGGGTTCCGACCGGCACGAAACGGAGGGAACACACGAAAACAGAGGGCAATTTTCCACGAAAACTACGAAAACTGAAATACACGAAAACAGAGATACACGAAAACCGAGGGACACTGTATGTGAGAGAACCTAGGATAACCCAAAAAGTCAAAGTGACTTATTTCCTTTGTCAGACTTTTTGGGTTATCCTAGGGTTCTCTACACATATCTGCTATGTATGACAATCAATGTAACTGTACTTACCTAATTGTGGTTGCAGGGGTCGATACTCTCAGCTCCTGGCCCCATGTATCTGAATAAACTTACAGTTTGCGGGAAGGAAAAACAATCCTTCCTCTAAGCACGAGATTGGGCTTACACTTGAAATCACCTGATGCATTACCGAAAAGGAACAAGGTGAAGCGATCCTTTGCTGTCTTGAAGCCTGGTGCACTTTTCTCTTGCTGACTGATATAAGTTCGTGTTGGCATTTTCTTCCAGAAAACACTTCTCTCGTCAGCATTAAGCATGATGTGGCTCATAGCCACCCTCAGTAGGACCCCACTGACTCAATGGTTTAACACACCGCGGGCTACCGTGCGTTCAAAAATTTTCCACTCCCGTGAACCGTGTAATATCATTTTACGTCGTGTTAGATAATAATGTGCCACAATTCTTCAATCGTGCAATACCCGTAATGTGTAAATAATCTCTAAATGCTAAATGATCTACTGTATAATTATTCTCATTAAAAAGTTTTTTTTTTTTTTTAATATTTTGGGTTTGTGGAATGGATTAATTGTATTTCAGTTATTTCTTATGGGAAAAATTTATTCAACTTTCGAACGTTTCGAGTTGAGAACTAGCTCCTGGAATGGATTATGTTCGAAACTCAGGGTTCCGCTGTAATGGAAATCCAATTAATCCATTCCAGACACCCAAAAGTATTAAAATAAAATATTTTTGTACATCAAATATACATTTAATTACACAGAAAACAGTAAGACATGAAAAATAAAACAAGAAAACCATGACACTTAAATTTATTGAAGAGTTGTTGATGTGTGGAAGACGGGAGGAGGGGAGAGGATGGAAGTTTTGTTATTGTTTGGAAGGGAAATCCCCTTCCATAAAGACCTCAGGTACCAAGTCCTTTGCCGAGGTTACTTCCCTTCTTTGTTTTTTTAACCCTTTCAGGGTCGAGAGGCCCTCTCCCAAACTCATTCTAAGGGTAGAAAATTTTTTAGAAAAATAAATTATTTTTTCTTAAGAAATGATAGAGAATCTTTTTCCAGTCATAATGACACCAACAATATGAAATTTGATGCAAAACTTATGTAACTATGCTCTCGTGAAGTTAGCGGTCTCGACAAAATTTAAGCATCAGCGATTTTGCTCAATTTGAGCCCTATTTTCGGCCAATTCCAATGTTGCAGTCTACTAAAATCAGCTATTTCACTAGAACTCCATTTATTCTATCGATTGAGTACAAGAAACTGCCCATTTACCAATTACAACTACCCGATAAAGTTGTCAGAAATTGGCAATTTGGCCAATTTCACACAAATTTCAAACGATGCCAATTTCAAAATGGGGTCCAAAATAAACAAGGCAGACATTACTGGCACTAAAATAAAATTTTCTCTGTTCATTAGTCATGTCTCCAGGCCCTCTTACATTACTTTTGCTTTCCATTTTGAATTTTTATTCTTCAAAAGAGAAGATTACTGTTATGTATCTCTGCATCATTGTAAAATGGTATAAATAATATCACCGCACTTGTGAAAAAATATTAGACTCACCAGTTGACGTGTATTGGACGCGTGGCGTGATTTGTTTACTCTTGAACATCGGCAAAATCAAACATTTTAATTACTTTGAGCTCAATTTTAAGATACTTGCCATAGTAAAACCAATCAAAATCATATCCATTTCTGTAACATATCTTCCATTCTTTTAAATGAGATCAAGAAAACAAGAATACAACAATAAATACCCTACGAAAATAGACTGCAAAGTCATTGTTTTAAACAAAAAATACGGTCGGAGTTTTTTTTCTCGTTATGCACTGTATGGGGCAGGAATTTTTTTATACTGAGCACACTGACCACACAGACCCATTTTTTCATATGTAGGCCTACCAGCTTTCTCTCGCTAGATTTGAGGCGCTAAAATTTAGGCGATCAAGTTAGGCACCAACCCTGGCTCTCAAGCTCTACTAGTATGACACCGACCCTGAAAGGGCTAAGAACCAGCTTGAGAGTCACTGGACCCCTGTCTCACAAAATAACTGTCCAGAGAGCTCTGTGTCTGGCATTTCTTTAAAACTTTCCTGAAATGGAACACCACATTGTCATTGTACATGTTGCCAACACGGCCTGCAACAGCTTTGTCAGGGTGAAAATGATCCATAAATCTTTGCACATCAGTCCACTTGGCACAAATCTCCTTAATCTTTGAAGAAGGCAATGTCTTCCATCTCTTTCTCCTCCTCTGAAGCAATTTCCCGAGCTGTGGCCTGTTGCTGTTGCAGATGAAGCTCTTGCAGATCTGCAGTGGTTAGCTCTTCATTGTGGTCCTCCACCAACTTTTCCACATCCTCGCTAGTAACCTTCAACCCCATGGACTTCTCCAGCACCACAATTTTTCCACAACAGGCTCAGGGTCCTGAGGGTCAGCCCCAAACCCTTCAAAATCCCTCTCTGGGACACAGTCTGGCCACAATTTTTCCAAGCAGAGTTCAAAGTCCTGGAGGTCACTTCCTCCCAAGCCTTCCCTATATGGTTTATGCAATAAAGGATATTGAAGTGATCTTTTCAGAACTCTCTTAGGGTCAATTCAGTGTCCAACGTTATGTCAAAGCATCTTTGAAGCATTGCTTTGGTGTACAGTTTTGAGGTTACAAATGACCTGCTGGTCCATGGGCTGGAGGAGAGGAGTGGTATTAGAGGGCAAGAACTTCACTGTGATGAAACTAAACTTCTCCACAATTTGCTCTTCCAAGTCTCAAGGATGAGCAGGAGCATTGTCCATTACCACGAGGCACTTGAGTTCCAATTTATTTTCCAGGAGGTATTTCTTCACACTGGAGCCAAACACTTCATTGAACAAATCAAGGAAAATGTCCCTCGTGACCCATGCCTTAGTGTTAGCCTTCCACATCACACACAAATTAGCCTTGGCAACACTGTATTTCTTGAACACACTGGAATTTTCAGAGTGATACACAAGTAAAGGCTGCACTTTGAAATCCCCACTAGCATTAGTACACAGCATAAGAGTTAACCTGTCTTTCATGGGCTTGTGTCCTGGCAGTGCCTTTTCTCGTGTAATGTAGGTCCTGTTTGGCATTTTCTTCCAAAACAGGCCTGTTTCACAATTGAACACTTGTTGGGGGAAGAATCCTTCAGCCTCTACATAGTCTTTAAATTCCTCCACATACTTTTCAGCTGCACATATGTCAGAACTGGCAGCCTCACCATGCCTTATCACACTGTATATGCCACTATGCTTCTTAACCCTTTCAGGGTCCAAGGCCATTTTTGGAAGGGGTGCACCAGTATCTAAGAATTAAAAAAAAAAAAATCTTATTTTTTCTTATGAAATGGTAGAAAATCTTTTTCTGAAGGTAATACAACAAAAAGTACGAAATTTGATTGAAAATTGACGAAATTATGCTCTTGCGAATTTTGATGTGTCAGCGATATTTACGCATCGGCAATTTTGCCGACTTTGACTCCCATTTTAGGCCAATTACATTATTTCAGTCGACCAAATTCTTAGCTATTTCACTAGTATTACTTCTATTCTATCGATTGAGCACAAGAAATCGCCCAGTCAACTGCTTCAACTACAAAATAAAGTGATTGGAAATTGGTAATTTAGCCAATTTAACTCAAAGTTCAAAATATTCCAATTTCAAAATAGGGTGCAGAATAAACAATGCAGGCATTTCTGGCACTAAACTAACATTTCCTCTGTTCATTAGTTACTTTTTCAGTCTTTACAAATGAATTCCATTTTTATTTTTATTCACATAATGAATTTTTATTCAAACCAAAAAATGGAAGATTTACTGTTATGCAATATTGTAATAATTGTACAAATAATATCACCACATTTGTGAACGTATATTAGACCCACCAGCTGGTGCATATTAGACGTGTGAGGTCATTTGTTTACTCTTGAACATCGGCCCAAAATTTAACATTTCCGCTACTTTGAGCTCAGTTTCAAGGCATTTCCAATACTAAAACCAATCAAAATTATCTCTATATCTGTCATATATCTTCCATTCTATCAAAGGAGACCAAGAAATCGCAAATACAACTATAAAAAGTATACGAAAAAACACTGCAAATTCGCTGTTTTAATCGAAAATTACGGTTTCAGTTTTTTTTTTTCTCAATATGCACTGTGTGCTGCAGGATTTGTTTTATGTGGTGCACACTTACCACATAGATGTATTCTCTGATATCTAGGCACAAATTTACCGTTTAAAGCTTATCTGAGTGAGCTGAGCTCATTGTATATGTAACTTACTTTATATATAACTTTTTTTTAATTGCAATTATTTGCTATATATTTTTAATACATATTTACCATCACCATTTTCCAACCTTAACTATATACAATATTAGTAATCACATTATTTACTTAAAATTTGATTAAAACCTTTTTTACTAATAGTCCACTTTACTTTGTATAATTAATCTCTATATTCTCTTAAAATAGTTCTTTACATTCATTTACCTCTTATTGTCTTTTATAAATTCTAAAATTTCAACCAGTGCAATATTGAATTCAAATAATTGTCCAAAACAAGTAAATACAGTAGACCCTCATTTAGCACGACTTTATGTTGCGCGTTTTGGGTATTACGCGATTGAAGAATTGCGGCACATTTTTATCTAACACGACGTAAACCTTATATTACGCGATTCGCTGGAGGGGAAAAATTTTGAGCGTGTGGTCGCCTGCAGTAGGTTAAACCACTGAGTCAGTGGGGGTCCTACTGAGGGTGGCTATGATCCACAACAAGTGTTTAATGCTGACAAGACAAGTGTTTTCTGGAAGAAAATGCCAACATGAACTTATATCAGTCAGCAAGAGAAAAGTGCACCAGGCTTCATGACAGCAAAGGATCGCTTCACCTTGCTCCTTTGCGGTAATGCATCAGGTGATTTCAAGTGTAAGCCCATGTTTATTTACCTCTCTAAGAATCCTCATGCTTTGAGGAAAAGGGAATTTGTTTTTCCTTCCCACAAACTAAGTTTATTCAGGTATAGAGATAGTTCATTGATTATCATACATAGCAGCATAAGTGTAGAGAACCTAGGATAACCCAAAGTGTTATCTAGAGAACCTAGGATAACCCAAACTTTGGGTTATCCTAGGTTCTCACACATATGCTGCTATGTATGATAATCTTTGTAACTGTATCTGTGTATACCTGAATAAACTTACTTACAGTTTGCAGGAAGAAAAACAAATAACCATTCCCTCAAGCGGACGGTGCTAATGTTGTGGAACAGCTGGGGAGACCACCCGCCTTCCCAGGCTACCCCTCCCCCAACAACACCCCACCATCCCAGCATTTGTATTCCATACGCGTCAAGCCAGCTGTTTGTGAAGAGGAGAGAGTGAATTGTGTTTTGATCTTTAAATTACTATATCTTGTATTTGCCAAGCAATCATGTCACCCAGTAGGCATACCAGTGTTGCTCAAAGTGGCAAGAAAAGCTATAAGCATTTATTAAGTCTATTAGACAAGACAATCTGTGGCTATAATGAAGTGTTACTTTGTACACATAAAAAGATGTAAACATAAGTTTGTGTGACTAACTTACTGACTGACTGGACTGACTTACTGAATGACTTGACTGACTGAATGACTTGACTGACTGAATGACTTGACTGACTGAATGACTTGACTGACTGACTTACTGAATGTCCTGACTGACTTACTGAATGTCTTGACTGACTTACTGAATGTTTTGACTGACTTACTGAATGACTTGACTGACTTACTGAATAACTTGACTGACTTACTGAATGACTTGACTGACTGACTTACTGAATGACTTGACCGACTGACTTACTGAATGACTTGACCGACTGACTTACTGAATGACTTGACTGACTGACTTACTGAATGACTTGACTGACTGACTTACTGAATGACTTGACTGACTGACTTACTGAATGACTTGACTGACTGACTTACTGAATGACTTGACTGACTTACTGAATGACTTGACTGACTTACTGAATGACTTGACTGACTGACTTACTGAATGTCTTGACTGACTTACTGAATGTCCTGACTGACTTACTGAATGTCTTGACTGACTTACTGAATGACTTGACTGACTTACTGAATGACTTGACTGACTGACTTAATGAATGACTTGACTGACTGACTTACTGAATGATACTGAATGACTTAACTGACTTACTGAATGGACTGACTTACTGAATGACTTTATTAAAGTTAGAGACACTCAGTACAACCATCGACTTCAGTTCCAGAATCTCTAATATCCACCTCAGCCCAGTAGGGCCACAGCATAACTCTCCACTCTCTTCACAATCATCCACAAACATCAGCACCCACAATTTAAGGTAAATACTATTATTTCTGTTACATTTGTAGTCTTAAGCAGTAAAAACAACATAATACATCACGATAATGAACTACAATTACATATTCTCTTTTATATTTGTAAGATCTGTTGGTCGAAAAAAAAACTTGTTTGGCTTTTTGGGGACTCTCAGGAACGTAACCCTATTTTTCCCATAAGTTCTTTTAATTATCTAACACGATTTTACCTAACACGATGTTTTCAGGACCGTAACTACTGTGCTAAATGAGGGTCTACTGTACTAATCATATTAATTACTCCAACCATTTCATTAGCCAGTTCAATTAGTAAATCATCAATATTGTAAAAAAATCCTATACAGTCAACCCCCGGTGATAGACGGCGTCGGAGATCGTCCAAATCGGTGTTAGACAGGTTTTTTAATGAGAATTTTGGCTCGGTAATAGACAAGCCGCTCGGAGTCGGCGATTCGTCCTGGACGCATATGCGTGGCCCGTGGCCCAGCTGGGCGCCCAGGCACTCAGTGTGCTATTGTTTACAAGCGAGCGACCACCACCAACGCATTCATACCAGTATATTGTCATTATTCCACTGTTTTTAGTGCTTGCATCTGCTAAATAAGCCACTATGGGCCCCAAGAAAGCTCCTAGTGCCAGCCCTGTGGTAAAGAAAGTGAGAAATACAGTAGAATTGAAGGAGATCATTGCAAAATATGAAAGTGGAGTGCGAATCACTGAGCTGGCCAGGCTCTATGGCAAATCCCATTCAACCATCTGTTCCATTATGGCCAAGAGAAAGGAAATCAAGGACGCTGTTGTTGCGAAAGGTGCAAGTATGGTCACAAAACAGAGATCTCAAGTGCTGGAAGAAGTGTAAACTTTGTTGTTGTTGTGGATCAACGAGAAACAGTTAGTAGGAGATAGTGTTTCGCAAGCGATATGTGAAAAAGCAAGGCAGTTGCATGATGATCTCGTTAAGAAAATGCCTGCAACGAGTGCTGAAGTGAATGAATTTAAAGCCAGCAAAGGCTGGTTTGACAGATTTAAGAAGCAAAGTGGCATACATAGAGTTGTGAGGCATGGTGAGGCAGCCAGTTCTGACAAAAGTGCGGCTGAAAATTACGTGAATGAATTCGTGGGGTACATAGAGGCTGAACAATTCCAACCCCAACAAGTGTTCAATTGTGACGAAACAGGCCTGTTTTGGAAGAAAATGCCCAAGAGGACCTTCATTACACAGGAAAAGACACTCCCAGGACATAAGCCTATGAAAGACAAGCTAACTTTGATGCTTTGTGTCAATGCCAGTGATGATTGTAAAGTGAAGCCTTTACTGGTGTATCATTCTGAAAATCCCCGAGTGTTTGGCAGATGCGGTATCAGCAAGTCTAATTTGTGTGTGATATGGAAGTCTAACAAAAAGGCATGGGTTACTAGGGACATTTTCTTAGATTGGTTCAAAAACGCATTTGGCCCCAGTGTGAAGAAATATCTCGAGGAAAATAATTTGCCACTTAAGTGCCTCCTGATAATGGACAATGCGGAAAATAATTTGCCACTTAAGTGCCTCCTGATAATGGACAATGCTCCTGATCATCCTTGAGACTTGGCAGAGGAAATTGTGCAGGACTGTAAGTTCATCAAAGTGAAGTTCTTGCCCCCTAATACCACTCCTCTCCTCCAGCCCATGGACCAGCGGGTCATTTGCAACTTTAAAAAACTCTACACCAAAGCAATGTTTCAAAAGTGCTTTGATGTGACCACAGACATGGGTATGACCCTAAAAGAGTTTTGGAAAGATCATTTCCATATCCTGCATTGTGTAAACCTTATAGGTAAGGCTTAGGAGGGAGTGACTACCAGGACTTTGAACTCTGAATGGAGAAAATTGTGGCCAGACTGTGTCCTAGATTTTGAAGGGTTTGGGGCTGAGCCTCAGAAATCTGAGCCTGAGCCTGTTGTGGAAGAAATTGTGGAACTGGGCAAGTCCATGGGGTTGGATGTTTGTACCGAGGATGTGGAACAGTTGGTGGAAGAGGACAATGAAGAGCTAACCACTGAAGATCTGCAAGAGCTTCAACAGCAACAACAGACCACAGTTCAGGAAAATGGTTTAAAGGAGGAGGAGGAACAGAGATGGAAGAAGGTGCCTTCTTCAAGGATTAGGGAGATCTGTGCCAAATGGGCTGATGTGCAAGGCTTTATGGATCATTATCACCCTAACCAAGCTGTTGCAGACCGTGTTGGCCACATGTACAATGACAATGTGGTGTTCCATTTCAGGGATGTTTTAAAGAAACGCCAGACACAGAGCTCCCTGGACAGATTTTTTTGTGAGAGAAAGTTCCAGTGACTCTCAACCTGGTCATAGTGGCATTAAAAGAAAAAGGCCAGTAACCCCAGAAAAGAACTTGCCACCTGCAGTGTTAATGGAAGGGGATTCCCCTTCCAAACACTAGCATACTACTCCATCCTCTCCCCTCCTCCCATCTTGCACACATCAACAACTCTTCAATAAATGTAAGTGACATGTATTATATTATATTTCTTTATTTGTCATAAAATTATGTATATAATTTAATGTCAAAAAGTTCTAAAAAATATTTTATTTTAATACTTTTGGATGTCTGGAACAGATTAATTTTATTTCCATTATTTCTTATGGGGAAATTAGAATCGGAAATTGACCAAACCGGTGATCGACAGGCCCTCTGGAATGGATTACCGGCGATAACCGGGGGTTCACTGTATCTCTGTGAAAAATTGTTCAAAATTGTAATAATCCAATAGTTAATAAGAATAATTAATCTAGTATAATATTATTAAGTTTAGCATATTCCATTGTTCTTAAGTCTAGTTATAGAATCACATTAAATCTTATGATTACGGGCAATGATCCTGACATCAACCTATTATTAAATGACTTACATGATTCCAATAGCAACTGTAATTACTACATAGCAGATTAAGCAAAGACATTACTCAGAGCCAACAATAACATAACTATCTTTAATTACAATGTTAGATCTTTGAGCAAACATTATGATGACCTCACAGCACTACTCCAATCCCTACAGACCAATATGTCAATCATCACACTCACTGAGACCTGGCTAAAGCCTGGTATTACAGATGTCTATGCCATCCCAGGTTACACAGCCATACACAACTGCAGGACAGATCAGAGAGGGGGTGGAATAGCTATACGTATATTACTCAGATCAACTTGAATGTATCAATAACTCTTGCACAAGGAATGAGCATGGAGAATATATTATAGCTAAATTTAACCCTTTGACTGTCGCAACCCTCAATCCTGAGTGCCATTCTGTTGTCGCAAAATATTCGAAAAAAAAAAAATTATTTTTTCTTATCAAATTGTTAAGATTATTTTTCTGATTGTTTTTATCCTAAAAACAGATTTTTGCCATCAATACTTACCGAGATATGGAGGTGTAAAGTTGGCAGAAATTGATCTGCGTACGGCAACAGCGGCGACTGCCGCTCACTCGGTATACTTTTGTTTACTTCCATTCGTAGAGTTCTTGTTTTTTTCACTATTTTCTTTTTTTACGTAACTTATGTGGTCTGTTAGACCAAGGTAAGGTGCAATGTTTATATATACACTTGTTGTATGCAACACTATACTAGTATAAACATTAGTATCTTTATATTGTTTACAAAACTTGTTTACACAAACAAACAATAAAAAAAAATGTTCATTACTATTGTTCTATAATATATATACATATGTACACTCACTGAACACTTTCCTAGAACTCCTGCAGCTTGTGGAACTCTTTGAAACATGGGTATATGCACAGTGGTACTTTACACTCCTCACACATAAAACGAGTGTCTCTGCGTTTTGGTGGGCGTTTGTGGAATGTTTACAGACAAAACACCTCTTCTGAGCATTTTTCTTGAGAGTAGTAGGAGGCAGTAGTATGGGATAGTGATCACCAGGCCTCATACGAGAGGGCATGTGTTGATAATTTCGTGGGCGCTGGTCTATTGCAGGTGTTGTTCCTTGGTACTTGAATATTATTTGTCTGATGACTGACACACAAAATTCACCATATTTTGGCTTGTTGTTGGTCTTCAACTTGTAAATGTTATAAGCATTCAGCATGGAAATGTCAAGAAGATGGAAAAGAGTTTTATGTACCACTTATAACTCTTGCGGACACAATCAGCAAATCCAATCTGCATGTCACATTTGTCCACTAAGCGCATATTGAGGTTGTAGTCCATCACAGCTGCAGGCTTTAGAATGGGTTCATTGGTCTCTCTATTCTGCTTGCCAGTGTCTACCATTTCATGTCTGTGAACTGATGTCAACAATGTGACATCATGTTTGTCTTGCCACCGAAATGCCATGATGTCATTGGCAGCAAACACCTGCACTTCACCTCTACGAGTGCCAGCGTCGAACCTAGGCATATGTTTACGATTTGCACGCACTGTGCCACACACGTCTGTCATGTTCACTCGCAAGAAATCACTGAGTAAAGGGCTTGTGTACCAGTTATCAGTATATAATATACAGTGGTCCCTCGGTTTTCGTGTATCTCTGTTTTCGTGTATTTCAGTTTTCGTGTAGTTTTTTCGTGGAAAATTGCCCTCCGTTTTCGTGTGTTCCCTCCGTTCGTGCTCGGTCCGGAACCTGTCCACCAGTGCCGCGCACTACAAAGGCCGTAGGCCCGCCACCACGCACCTCCACGCACATTGCCACCCAGTCTAGCATTGTTTACGCTTGAGTGAACATCACCCCAGGAGTTTATACAAAATATTTATTAACAATTCATTGTTTTTGGGCCTTGATTATTGTGTGTGACTACTAAATAAGCTACCATGGGCCCAAAGAAAGCTCCTAGTGCCACTTCTTTGGTAAAGAAAGTGAGGAACACCGTAGAACTGAAGAAAGAAATAATAGAAAAATATGATAGTGGTGTATGCATTGCCGAGCTCGCCAGGATATACAAGAAAGCCCCAACGACCATCGGTTCCATTGTGTATAAGAGAAAAGCAATCACTGAAGCTAATGTTGCGAAAGGGGTGAATACAATAACCAAACAGAGATCACAAACAATAGAAAATATGGAGAAATTGTTGTTGCTGTGGATAAACCAAAAACTGCTAGCGGGTGATAGTATTGTGCAATCCATCATACGTGAAAAAGCAAGGCAGTTGCATGCCGATCTTGTCAAGAAAATGCCTGGAACCAGTGATGTTGATGTTGATGAATTTAAGGCCAGCAAAGGCTGGTTCGAAAAATTTAAGAGGCGAACCGGTATACACAGTGTTGTAAGGCATGGTGAGGGGGCCAGTTCAGATAAAGATGGGGCTGAAAAATTTGTGCGCGACTTTAAAAAATATGTAGAGGCTGAAAATTTCAAACCCCAACAAGTGTTTAATTGTGACGAAACAGGCCTCTTTTGGAAGAAAATGCCAAGGAGGACCTACATCACGCAGGAGGAAAAGGCAATGCGAGGACACAAGCCTATGAAAGACAGGCTAACTCTAATGTTGTGTGGTAACGCTAGTGGGGATTTCAAAGTGAAGCCTTTACTCGTGTATCACTCTGAAAATCCCAGAGTGTTCAGGGACTACAGTGTTGACAAGAGTAAATTGTGTGTGTTTTGGAAGTCTAATGCTAAGGCATGGGTCACTAGGGAAATTTTCCTGGAATGGTTTAATCAAGTGTTTGGCCCCAGTGTGAAGAAATATTTATTGGAGAATAAATTGCCACTTAAGTGCCTCCTGGTAATGGACAATGCTCCTGGTCATCCTCAAGACTTGGACGACCAAATGTCTAAGGATTTCAGATTTGTAAAAGTGAAGTTCTTGCCTCCTAACACCACTCCTCTCCTCCAGCCCATGGACCAGCAGGTCATTTCAAACTTCAAAAACTGTACACCAAAGCAATGTTTCAAAGGTGTTTTGATGTGACCAATGACACTAAATTGACCCTAAAAGAGTTCTGGAAGGTCACTTGATATCTTCCATTGCATAGGCCTTATAGATAAAGCTTGGCAGGGAGTGACCTCCAGGACGATGAACTCTGCTTGGAGAAAGTTGTGGCCAGATTGTGTCCCAGATAGGGATTTTGAAGGGTTTGAAGCTAACCCTGAGGAGCCTATGGAAGTTGTGGAAAATATTTTGGACTTGGGGACTTCCATGGGGTTGGATGTGAATGGAGAGGATGTGGAAGAGTTGGTGGAGGACCACATGAAGATCTAACCACTGAAGAGCTGCAAGAGCTGAGCTGCAACAACAAAAAACAGATCTGAGGAAATTGCTTCAGTGGAGGAAGAAAAGATGTGGGTCCCTTTTTCAGAGATTAAGGAGATTTGTGCAATGGGCGTAGGGTGCAATCATTTGGGAGGAACATCACCCCGACAAAGATGTTGAATCCGTGTCTATTTTTACAATGACAATTCCCTGTCCCCATTTAGGGACATTTTAAAGGCCGAGACAAGAGCTCTCTGGAGAGATATTTAGTGCCACAGGTGTGCAGTGACTCTCAAGCTGGTCCTAGTGGGATTAAAGACAAGGGAAGGAAGTGACCCCAGATGAGGACTTGGTACCTGAGTCCATGGAAGATTCCCTTCCAAAATTAGGAGTCTACCCTCTCCCCTCCTATCTCCTTCCATCCAGCAACATCAGTCTTCAGTAAGGGTAAGTGCCACATTCATTTCATTCATTTGTGCATGTAAATCTATCTTTAAGGCCCCCAATTTTTTTTTTCCCAAAATTCTGGGTTTCTGGAAGGTTATTTAATTTCCATTATTTCTTAGGGAAAAAGGTTTCAGTTTCTGTGTTTCAGTTTTAGTGCTCCTCTGGAACGGATCAAACACAAAACCGAGGACCACTGTATGCCCCTTTCCAAGATATGGTTCCATCATGTTCTAACCAATCACCAAGATCCCAGTAACTTCCGTATCTTTCAATGTATTACTCAGGTAACCCAAATTTTATCCAAAACCAGACACTTTTTGAATCACACAGTACAAATAACTTTATACCAAAGCGTTCCTCTCTGTATATACTGCTTAACGACAGTCTGCCTTTGAACAAAATCAAAGACTCATCAATAACAAGCTTCTGAAGGATAAAATACATACAGCACTTTTGTTTCATGCATGAACAATTCCTGATCTTATATAACCTGTCGTTTTTGTCAGGCCCGGTTTTATCAGAAAAGTGAACATCCACAGTATCAAAAAAGATTCACTGGTATAAAAACTAAAAATGGGTTGAAATCAGGGGTTTTTTGACCAGTATGGCT
>WNWK01043061.1:0-5000 GCA_009830355.1 Cherax destructor
AGGTTAAAAAGTCGTTTCACCTTATGCTCTTGACTAAAGGGGGGTTTGGGGCTCCCAAAG
The DNA here is from genome assembly GCA_009830355.1 of Cherax destructor. Classification (NCBI taxonomy): domain Eukaryota; kingdom Metazoa; phylum Arthropoda; class Malacostraca; order Decapoda; family Parastacidae; genus Cherax; species Cherax destructor. The sequence continues at coordinate 61 of WNWK01043061.1, forward strand.
TACGGGGTTTTTGGGTTTGCATGGGGTGATTAAATGGTTTTCAGATGTAGTATGTTAGTATAAGTGGTAGGGCAGAGAGTGCAGAGCAGCAGAGGTAGCAGGGGCAGCAGAAAGAACAGAAGATAGAGTAGTGAGAGCAGTTGTAAGAGAGAGGGAAAGGGTGCCAGAGAAGTAGCAAAATTTGGGGGCAGCATTTGAAGAGAGAGTATTTGGGAGCAGGAGAGTGGGGCAAAAAGGCCCAGTAAAGGGGGGCAGTAGAAAGTAGCAGTGAGAAACAAAATTTTTTTTTCCTTTCCACTTCTTAGGGGATCACCCTCAAAAAAAACCCTGAGACGCTTGCCAACCCAGAAATCAGCTGAGGGAAAAAATCATAATTAGGTTCCAGCTAACTCGCCCCATACCCACTATCGAGTCTTTTCCTCAACACACAACAATACCCCCCAGCTCTGTCATCTTATATATACAGGACACTTAGAAAAAGTTTCATCCCAGTTCTTTGGCTCTTCCTGAAAAACCCCAAACACACACATACCAATCAAAATGCAATAATCGGAACAACGATAAAAAACAACCACGGGGGGGTTAAATGATGCTCGGGGTTTTCGGCAATAAAAACATCTTCATGAGCTTGCAATGTTGCAGAAATGAGAAGAGGCCCAGGTAGATTCGGTCTATCTAACGACTGAAACACCCCATCTTCCCTTGTGTATGTTGTCTCCCCCTAGTTGGGTTGCGGCCCCCAGTAAAGCTCCGGGACTCTTGTGTGGAGCCTTGTTTTACTAACCTTGCTTTCCCCTGGCTCTCCCCCAGTGTCCCTCCCCCAGGTTTTTTTTAAAATCAACCTTATCCAAAATTACCATCCCGACTTGCTCAACCTGTTTTTTCCCCGACGAACACGTTCTATCATTCCCCCTTTCCCTTCCTCTCTTTTTCCGTCCGTCTCTCCCCTCCCTCTCTCCCTCTCTCTCTCTCCAGGACACCTGACCCGCCTCGCCTCTTCCGGGAATGTATTCAGTCGGTTAAGGAAGTTTAAAAAATAAACATTTTGGTCCAATGACCTTCGGATGATGAAGAATACTTTACTCGGATTAATATTTCACCAAATTTTTTATGAAATCTGGGGGATTAGTTGGAGGAGATTATTGATTAATTTTGTGGGATTAGTGAGGTTTTTTGGGGATTAATTATTGAATTAATTATTTGGGAAATTTTTTTGGGGTTAATTATTGGTGATTATTGAAGGATTTTTTAGTGAATTAAATTTTTTGAGGGGTTAATTTTAAATATTTTGTGAGATATTTTTTTATTGTGAGGGTTAAATTTTTTGAAATTATTTATTATTCTAAGTATTAATTATTCTTAATCTCTGAAAGGATTAAAAATTTAAACCACAAAATTATAAAAAGGGAAATAATCCCCCATTTGGGTTTTCCCAAAAAACCTCAGTGTGAATATTTTTTATGGGGGCACTAAACCCTTTGGCCTGTAGAGATCTGGGGGAAAAGGAAGGTAATGGGGGGACCGAGGAAAAGGAGGGTTCTAGTTTCCGGGTCAAAACATTTCCAAGTTTTGTAAAGTCAAAGTTTTTGGAAAACCCAAAATTTCGTAAAAATCAAAGTTTGGGAAAGTAAAATTTTATGAAATCAAAATTTCTGAAATTAAAGTTTGCGGAAAGTCAGAATTTGCGTGAAAGTCAAAATTTATTGAAAGTCAAAATTTTGGGAAAGCAAAGTCAGTGGAAAGTCAAATTATGCATGAAAGTCAAAGTTTTTGAAAAAAAGTTTGGGAAAGTAAAATTATGCGGAAAGTAAAAGGGAAAGTAAAAGTTTACGGAAAGTCAAAGTTTGCGTGAAAGTCAAATTTTAGAAAGTAAATTTTTTTCTAAAAAGTTTTGTGAAAGTGGTTTGGAAAAGTCAAGTTTACGTGAAATCAAAGACGTAAAAGTCAAAGTTTACTGAAAGTAAAATTTTGCAAAAGTCAAATTTACGGAAAGTAAAATTTTTGTGGAAAGCAAAATGCGTAAAAGAAATTTGGGGTGAAACCAAAAGGGGAAAGTAAACTTTGTGTAAAAGAAATTTTGAGGGAACCCCAAAGTTTAGGGAAAGTCAAAGTTTATGAAAGTCAAATTTTGCAAAGCAAAGTTTGGGGAAAGCGTTTGCGTAAAAGTCGTTTCGTGAAAGTAAAAGTTTGCCTGAAAGTCAAAGTTTGCGGAAAAAAAGGTTTCCGGGAAATTAAAAGTTTGTGTGAAAGCCGTTTGGTTTAAAGTAAAGTTGGGAAAAGTAAAATTTTGGAAATAAATTTTGGGAAGCGTTTGGGAAAGTCAAAGACGTGAAAGTAAAAGTTTAGGGAAAGTAAAAGTTTGCATGAAAGTCAATTTTTGTGAAAGCAAAGTTTGCGTGGTGGTACAGGACAGAGTGTTTAGTATTTTGTTACAACAACTTCAATAAAGAGAATAAAAAGCAAATACCAAAATAATATTGACATCAAAAATAAAAAACCGTTGGACGTGTAAATTTGGGGTTTTTAAACTGATAAATTTTGCCAAATAGGCTTCTTAAAATCAACGTGAAAAAACCCTTGTGGGGCGTTTCACAATAAGATCCCCAACTGGTTTTTGTCTCTTTTTCCTTTTTTGGTTTAGGGGGAATCATGGCTCCTGGCCCCGTTTTGTTGTTGGTTTTTCTCCCCGTCCAAAAAGCTTTAAACTGCTTTATGTATGGTTTGCCTCCAATGTCCTTTTTACTATTCCCCTCTCATGCGTGGTTGGTTTGGGTTGGTGTGTCTGTGTCTGTGTCTGTGTCTGTCTTGTGTTCGGAAAATTATATATATATATATATATTTTTTTTTTTTTGGGCCCGTTTGGGTAAAATTTTGGTCAATTAAAAAGAATTTTTAAAAATTAAGTCATTTCTAAAATTTTCTTATACGTTTAAAGAATATTTTTTCATTTATTTAATGTAAAATTTATATTTGTCCAAGAAAACAAACCCCCAAAACCTTTTAAAAAACCCCAATTTTTTAGCCTCCCCAACTAAATATATTTTGATCTTTAAACTTAATTTAATAATAAAAAAACACAATAAAATATTTTTTTCGTTATGTTCAGAATGTTTTTTGGTTATTGCATCCCAAAAACTTTTGTTTGGCAAAAAGAGCGTTGCTTTTTCCCAAAAATCGCCAACCCCCTTTTTTAATTTAAAATTTTAAAATATATAATATATATATATATATATATATTTTTTGTCCGTTGGTAAACGTAAATTTACAAGAACTCATCTAAAATTAAGCCCCAATAAAAAATTTTTCTCTTATCGTTTAAAGATTTTTTTTTTCTTTTATGAAATTAAAGAATTTAAAATTTTGCCCAAAAAAAATTTTAAAAACCTACCTAACCATTCAACAAAATTTTTTGCCAACAACAAATATATTTAGAAGTTAACAAAATTTAAAAAAACAAACAAATGAAAATATTTTTTTTTATGTTTGAATGTTTTTTGGGAAATATTGATACAAAATTTTCACTTGTCTTATATGGAAAGGGGGTTGCATTTAAGAAAAAATTTTTTTACCAATCGGGACAAAATATATATATATATATATATATATATATATATAATATATATATATATATATATATATATATTTTTCGCCCCTAATATTAAAAAGTTTTCAAATGCAACGCTTTTTTTGGGGTCACCCTGCCCGGGGGGATATGGGGTCATTGAAAAATAAATATATATATATTCTAAAATTTAAAATTTTTTATTAAATTATTAATTTTTTATTATTATTATTATCATCATTATTAGAGTATTGTCTTGCTTTTCAAGTTTTTCCGAATTTTTAAATTTAAAATTTTTGGGGAAAAAGGGGGGCTTAAGTCCAGGGTCGCGAACGTAACTCCTCGATCCCCCTTTTTACCCCCCCAAAAAAAAACCCCAGACCTGACATTAAATTAAAATTATAATATAAAAAAAACCATTCCCGAAAATTTAAAGGGGGCTTTTTATTAGGCTTCTTTTTTTTTAAAAAATTAAATACATAAATTATTAGTGTTATTGAAAGGAAATTGTATTCCCTTTTCCTTTAATTTGGATCATTTTTTTTTTAAAAACACCCTAACCTACCTCTTCGCTAGGTTTTTCGGGCCGAAAAAAACTACGTAATTGGGGTATTGCTAAGGGTTTGTTGGAAGGTTGGGAACCTCTTTTTTTCGTCCTTGTTTTCAATTGTGGGGGTTTCCCACACTATTTATCCCAATTCTTCATCAGGAACGTGTCAGCAATTTCAAATTGGATTGAGGCCGATATACCCCCAATTGACCTTCGAAAAGCCTGATTACATTGCACAATCCAGTCCAGTGTTCACACATTAAATTCAAATTTCGTCTCTCTGCCGCATCATTTCCCCCGGCTGTCCCCCCCTACTTCAAAAAATTTTCTCGAAGGGCCCAAATAGTATCACATTTTAATCGCAATTATATTATTCATTTACATGTTCTACATTTAGGAAAATTATGAAAAAAATTTCCCCAAAATACAGCGAGGATCCCCAAAACCTGAGTGGGTTGGTAAAGCTTGCGTGTAACCTCTCGGGGAAAACTTTGGCCCTGAGATAGGAATAAAGTCTAGGTGTATGAACACTTAGAGACATACAGCTGTCGGTGAAATGATACTGGTTGTATTTGGGGTGGTCGTTGTTACGGTGGTGGCGTATTCAGTGATTTGGGTAAATGATCACGATTACTTGTTACCAAATTTGATTTTTTTATAGTGTCTTCTTTGTTTTTAACATCATAAAGGTAATTGGGTTACGCATGCGTATTTACCACGTTGTTTTTTCGAGTTTAATTATCAGGAGGCGATGTGTGTTCACCTGGCACCCTGGCTATCCCGGGGGTGACAGTTCTAGCTCTTTGGGTGGTAAGCCAGTGGAAGGGG
>WNWK01043061.1:10000-15686 GCA_009830355.1 Cherax destructor
GGGTATCTTTACTGAGGAAACGTTTCGCCCCACAGTGGCTTCATCAGTCCTATACAGAGAAGAATGGTTGAAGATCAGGAGGAGTTGGTTTGGGTTTGAGAAGGACTTGCCAAGTCTGGGCCAGTAGGCCTGCTGCAGTGTTCCTCCTTTCTTATGTCCTTATGTTCAGTCCATCAATAAAGATACCGAAGTGTTGTACAAGTGTCTAATTCATTACCTTGTTTACATTTAATGTCTAATTCATCACCTTGTTTACATTCAATGTCCCAATTCATCACCTTGTTTACATTCAATGTCAATTATCACTTGTTTACATTCAATGTCTTTCATCACCTTTTTTACATTCAATGTCTAATTCAACCTTGTTTACATTAAATGTCTAATTCATCACCTTGTTTTTCTTAATGTCTAATTCATCACCGTTTAATTTAATTTGATATTGGGAGAGATGGGGAATGTTGTCTGAACACCCGCTTCCCAACGCCCCGCCCTCCCCACCCCCCCACCAGACCCCCTCGCCCCCCCACCCTCGAGGAAGTGCCCCCTCGCCGCCCGCCCCCCTGTTTTTCCCCTCCCCCACCTCCCCCCCCACCACCCCCCACCCCCCTTTCCACCACCCCCTAACCCCGCCATCCTCCTCCTTCTCCAGCGGGGGGGTGGGTCCCGGCCGGGACCCCCCCTCGGTCAGGTTTGGGTTTGGGAATCTCCGCCGCATCTCCCCGCAGTCTTGGGGGGGGTGGAGGGGGGGCGGGAGCCACGCCCACGCCGGTCAACCCCCCGCGGTGGTCGCAGGGGGGGTTATGGGCAACAAGTTAACAACATTTCGGCCCATCATGCCTCTCGACCGGCTGGGCCACACCCCCAGGGCGGGCACCCCACCCGGGACAGTGGAGCCGCCCCCTCACAGTCAAACGGTAAGGAGGCCTGACGGGGGGGGGGCTCCCCCCGGCCAATTTTCCCCCCCCTTGGCCAGCTCTGCATCTTTTGCCCCGATTTCCCCCCAAGGGCCCCCCCACCCATCAGCATCCCGGGGCCCCGACCCCGCCCTCCCCCTGAAGGGGCACCCGGGGGAGCCAGCCTGAGGGCGGCCCCCAGGGCCCAGGAACATCAGTTTCCCCCCGCAGTTCCGGCCCCTGTCCGTAAGGTCCCACGTCGGGACACCTTCACAATATACTGGTCACGGCAGGAAGATGAAACCAACACTACCTGCGGAGGGGGTCGCAACCCCCCCTGGGAGGGGTCGACTCCCCCCTGACGGAGCGGGGGGGGAATATTCACTTGACGGAGGCGGTCGCACCCCCTGGCGGAAGGGGACCCCCCCCCAACGGATACAGGTCGTAGACCACCCAACGGGGAAAAACGTTATCCCTTGACGGGGGGGGTCGAGTACCTACCCGACGGGTGCGGTCAAAAACTCCCCCGACGGAGGAAGGTCGAGTACCCCCCGACGGAGGCAGGTCGCAGCACCCCCGTGACGGATCGGTCGCAGCGCCCACCCGGGTGCAGGTGCAAGTCACCTGAGGGATGGGTCGAGGCCACCCGACGGATCAGGCCAGCACCCCCCATCAGGCTCTGTTCCCGGTTCCAGCAGTTTGCCGGGGGTACATCGACGGGCCCGGAAAACTAACCCCCGTGACGTCTCGACCGGGCCCCCCCTCCTGTACGCAAAGATCAGCACGCCCCTCCCTGCAGCTCTACGACCAGGCCACCCCCTCCTGACCCCTTGCCGACGGGGCCCCCCCCGTGCAAACACGACCGGTGCACATCCCCGTTTTGCATGGGCCCCAACGCTCTGGGGACACGGGTGTTAACGCTCTGAGGAATTTCGGCCCGTTCAACGCTCTGAGGGGCCTGCGGTCCCTTCAACGCCTGGGGGAAAGCGGCCCCTTAAAAACCCTGAGGGGCACTGCGGGTCCGTTAAGCTCGAGGGGCCTGGGCCCGTTAACGCCGGGGACCTGGGGGCAGCAACGCCTTTTGGGGTCAGACTGCCCGGCCTTAAATTTTGCAGGCGTTGGATTCGGTGGCCCACACCTTTAAGGGTTTTTTTTCCCCTTTTGGGAAGGGGGGCCTTTTAAACCCCCGCCGCAAAATCCCAAAAATTCGACCTGTTCATGCTGCTAGGGCCAAGCCCCGAGTTTTTTTTAAATTTTTAATTCCCCCAAATCTTCTTTTTGTTGATTGTTTAAAAGTCCGGAATTTCGGGAACCCCCCCTTTGGCCCAAAACCTTTTTAGGGCCACGCCAGGCCCCTTTAGGTACCCCGGGCGAGGGCGTCGGTTTGTGGGTAGAGGGGGTTTTTGTTTTCCGGGAATGGGGTCCGTTCCGCTCTGTGCCCGGATAAGCCCCTTCGATGCCCCCCCTCAATTCGCCGGTGGGCCCCTAACCCCCATTTCCCCAATTTTTCAACCCCCTGGTTTCAACCCCAAAATAACCCCTTAAAAGGGGGAAACCTTAAAAAAAAGAAAAAAAAACGGAATTTCCCCTTGAAAAAGGGAAAAAAAAAAAGCTATGTGTGGGTTTCTCTTGGACTTCAGATAAGAATTTTTAGGAAAAAAATGGGTTTGCCCCTACGGGGTCATGCTCAACCCAAAAAGTAGGATTTATTTGTTTAAGGGAAAAAGGGGGGGGGGAAATTTTTCCTACCGGGGGTTTTTGTAACTTTTTTTTTTAAAGCAGGCTTCTTCAGTCGAATAAGAGGAGGCGTGGGCTTTTAAGTGTAAGGGTAAAAAAGTTCACCCTCGTGGTTGGGGTCAGTTGTGAAAGACCATCATGGTCGGGAAGGGAAGGACAGAAGGGCGGGCCCCTAGTAGAAGCAAAAAGAATGTAAGACTGAAAATACGGGGCAATCTTCTTTCTTGTTTCTACAGGGCCCCCCTTTTCTGTTCACAAGATTTTCTCCCCCTCGCTTTTGACAGATATAAGCCTCCATACGTTTCTTTAGCTCCCATTTTTCCCGCTTGGGCTGAACTCTTCCAGGGATGGACTGACCACCTCAACAACCACGTCTTGGGTGAGGACTGACCACCCAACCCGTCTTCCGGGGGGAGGACTACCCCCCAAACCACGTCTTCCAGGGGGATGGACTGACCACCCCAACCCCCCTCTTCCAGGGTGATGGACTGACCACCCAACAACCCGTCTCCCAGGGTGAGGTGACCACCCAACAACCCTCCCCAGGGAGGGTGACCACCCAACAACCACGTCTCCCCGGGTGAGGGCGCCCCTCAACAACCCGTCTTCCCGGGTGGGGACTGAACTTTGTCTTTACATCTCACTCTCCTCCTCTGTACCCGACTGAAGAAGCCCCTGTGTGGCCAAATTTGGGAAAGAAGACACCCTAACTGCTACGTTGTCTCCTTAACCGGGTCCGTGATGCCCGGGGTTTTTGGGGGTTGAATCCGTTCTCCCCTTTATCGAACCTTTTTCCCCTTCCCCCCAACAGGAGCCACCCCAGGTTTAGCGCCCCCATGACTTTAAAAGGGCATTTATTATTTAACACCCCTTTTTCTTTTAAATCGTCAAAAAAAAAAAATCAAGAAAATAATGATATGAAAGGGTCGGATCAAAAAAGGGAAAGGGCTGCCCTCCCTTTCCCCTTGGGTCAGCCTGATGACCCCGTCCCCGGTACTAACAGGTTTGCTCTTCAAGAGGGGGGTAAAGGGGCCTTGAGTGGGATGGCCTGATGTGTTGTGAACACTGATAAGTGATCAGTCTTTTGGGAACACTGATAAGGATCAGTCTTTGCCAAAATGATAAGGATCAGTCTTGTGCAAACTGATAAGTGATCAGTCTTGGCAACACTGATAAGTGATCGTCTTGTGCCCCTGATAAGTGATCGTCTTTGCAACACTGATAAGTGATCAGTCTTGTGCAACATTGATAAGGATAGTCTTTTAGCAAACTGATAAGTGATCAGTCTTGTAGCAACACTGATAAGGTCAGTCTTGTGAAACTGATAAATGATCAGTCTTGTGCAACACTGATAAGTGGGTCAGCTTGGCAACACTAAAAAGTGATCAGTCTTGTGCAACACTGATAGTGATCGTCTTGAACATATAAGGGTCAGTCAGCCCCTTTTTAAGTGATCTGCTTGTCAACCTGAGGGGTGATCGCCGAAACACTGATAAGTGATCAGTCTTGTAAAAACTGATAAATGATCGTCTTGTGCAACATGATAAGTGATCCAGAAACACTGATAAGTGATCAGTCTTTAACAACATAATAATGATCAGTCTTGTGCAACACTGATAAGTGTTCAGTCTTTGCAACATGATAAGTGATCAGTCGGCAACACGATACGGGATCGTCTTGAGCCATTGAGGAGGATCAGTCTCGAGAACATGTAAGTGATCATGGGGTTTGTGGAATACGGGAAAGGATCATCAGTGTTGTGGCAACACTGGCGGGTTCGTTCCCCTAAACGAACCGCCAATTTTAAACTCTTCAAATTCAAAGCCCCAAAAATGTAGATTGAAAAAATTTTTAAAAATAAATATATATTTTAAAATTATTATATATATATAAAATATATATATATATATATATATATATATATAAAGGGGGGGGGTTTTTAACATTACATAAAAATATATGCTCCCCTGGGGGTCAAATGTCTAAGGTTAAAAAAATTTTAGGGCCAAGCTTGTTTTCACAAAAAGATTAAAATGGTGTCAAAGGAAAGGGGCACAAAAACAAATTAAAAATTATAACTATAATAATAGTAAACTTACATATACAAATAAACCTACTCTCAATATTACCCCTAACTAACAGTGGTATGAGTTAATAGATGTATAAACAGGGGGATCTCCCCCTCCCCTTCGCCCCCTTATTTAGGAAAACATTATTATCTGTATTCCCCACTAAAAGGCACCTGCACCCCTGGGCCTTAAAGGGAAATATGGGGAAATCAAACAAAACCCGGGCATAAATTTCCCCAAAAATCACCCCCCCCCACATACAAAAACACCAAAAAAATGCCTCTTGCCCCAGACGCTGCTTCCAGACCCAAACACACCCCTACTCTTAGGACTAATTCTGGTTTCAAAACGAAGTTAACGGTCTGGGGCAAAAAGAAAAAAAGAAAACTCCACCAGTTTTTTTTTACATAAAAAAAATTAAAATTTTCACAAAAAAAAAAAATTTACAAAAATTATTATAACCCCTTCTAAGGGATTGAAAAGTAAGCAAAATGGCTATGAAAAAACCCCCAAAATTAAGCAGGGGAAAAAATTACCCGACTTAAAACCTGGGGGAGTTAAAACAAAAATTTTGTATGGGACCCTCAAAGATCCTAAAACCTTTACCAATTTTTCCAAGGAACCCCCGAGTCACCCACATTAGTGATCCAAAACAGGCGGGGCCTGGGGAAAACAAAAAAAAAAAAATCACTTCATGACCCAAAAAGGGGAGGACTCCCCCCAGCCCATATCACTCAACAGTCCTAAACCCAAAATAAACGGGAGGCATCACCCAGCACCTAAAATTTAGAAACCTTTCCAGGGGGTAAAATAACGTGACTACCAACTAGGGTTTAAGGGAATATTCCGTGGAGCAGGAAGGCAGCTGGGGGACGGGGCGGGGGGCGTCACCACAAGGGATGATCAAAAGCTGGAGGAATAAAAACAACTGAGGGGGAGGTGAAGCAGTTATCAGTGACCTTGATATCAAAGGGTGGGTCCGGGCAA
>WNWK01043062.1:0-15686 GCA_009830355.1 Cherax destructor
AGTAGTGGTAGTGGTGGTAGTAGTGGTAGTGGTGGTAGTAGTGGTAGTGGTGGTAGTAGTGGTAGTGGTGGTATTAGTGGTATTGGTAGTAGTGGTAGTGGTGGTATTGTGGTAGTGGTGGTAGTATGGTAGAGATGGTAGTAGTGGTAGTGGTGGTAGTTAAGGTAGTGGTGGTAGTAGTGGTAGTGGTGGTAATGGATGTAGTGGTGGTAGTTGTGGTAGTGGTGGTAGTGGTGGTAGTAGTGGTAGTGGTGGTAGTAGTGGTAGTAGTGGTATAGTGGTAGCTGTGGTAGTAGTGGTAGTAGTGGTAGTATGGTAGTATGGTAGTAGTGGTAGTAGTGGTAGTGGGGTAGTTGTAGTAGTGTATCGTGTCTGATATGTAAATATTAACCGATAACATTATATCTCATGTCTGTCCATGTTGATGACACAACGGTTTTATGACACAACAGTGTTGTGACCAACAGTGTTGATGACACGACAGTGTTGATAAAACCCAGTGTTGATGAAGACAGTGTTGATGACACAACAGTGTTGATAAAAGACGTGTTGATAAAAGACAGTGTTGATGCAAAACAGTGTTGATGACCACAGTGTTGATGACGCGTGTTGATGACCAACGTGTTATGACACGACAGTGTTGATGACACGACGTGTTGATGACACAACAGTGTTGATGACCCAGTGTTTGACGACGTGTTGATGACCAACAGTGTTGATGACCGACAGTGTTGATAAAAGACGTGTTGATGAAAAACGTGTTGATGGCGTTTTAAAAGACAGTGTTTTGACACACAGTGTTGATAAAAGACAGTGTTGATGACGACAGTGTTGATGCCCAGTGTTGATGCCACAGTTTGGTGACACGACAGTGTTGATGCCACAGTGTTATGCCGACGGTTTGATGACACGAAAATGTTGATGACCCGGGGTGTTGTGACCGACAGTGTTTTGCACGACAGTGTTGTACCCGGGTTTGTGCCGACAGTGTTGATGACACAACATTTAACAAAACAGTGTTGATGACCGACAGTGTTATGCCCCGTGTTGTGCCCAAAAATGTTGATGACACGCAGTTTGATGACACAACAGTTTGTGAAGGGGTGTTGATGACACCAGTGTTGATGACCGCGGGTTGATCCCCAAAAGTGTTGATGACACGAGTTTGATGACAAACAGGTTGTGCCCAGTGTTGATCCCACGTTTGATGACAAACAGGTTGATGACACGACAGTGTTGATCCCCGAGTGTTGATGACAAAAATTTTGATCCCCAAACAGTGTTGATAACGCGGTTTATGACACAGTGTTGTGAACCAGTGTTATGACCGACAGTGTTGATGACAAAATTTGATGACACACAGTGTTGATGCGCGGTTGATGACACAACAGTGTTGTGCCCAACAGTGTTGATGCCCCGACAGTGTTGATGACAAAACATTTGATGACACAACAGTGTTGTAAAAAAGTGTTGATCCCCGGGTTGATGCCGACAGTGTTGATGACACAGTGTTAACCAAAAGGTTGATCCCAAAACAGTGTTGATGCCCAACAGTGTTGATCCCCAAACAGTGTTGATAACACAACGGTTGATGCCGCGTGTTATGCCCAAAAGTGTTGATGACAAACAGGTTGATGCCCAAAACAGTGTTGATGCCGACAGTTTGTGCACAACAGTTTGGGGAAAAAAAGTTTGACGGGGGTTTTAAATTTTGTGTATACCACAACACACACACAATTAAATATATATAAATATATATATTAAAAAAAATATATATATATATATATATATATTTTTTTTTTTTTGGACAAACTGTAAGACTGTTAAATAAGTGATTGTATGAGTTCAATCCCAGTAAACAAAAGGTCAAAAGACTGCGGAAGGAGCGAGAAGCCAGACACGGGTATGAACTCGGGGGGCGGATCTGTGGACTTCACTCAAGAAAAACCCGGGGATTTTTAAAAACACAAGTGGGGAAGTGGAAACTATCGACATGGCAGGACGAAAAAGGAGGACATGATAATAACATAAAAAAACATGGATAGGCTGTTTAAGGGGAAACAGGAACTCAAGGGCACAGAAGACCCCCAGATGTCAGGAAGTATTTCTTCTGTCAACAGAGTTATCAGAAATGGGAAAGATTTAGTCTTTTTTGGCATGGGGGTGGCACCCTCTCTCTCTCTCTCTCTCTCTCTCTCTCTCTCTCTCTCTCTCTCTCTCTCTCTCTCTCTCTCTCTCTCTCTCTCTCTCTCTCTCTCTCTCTCTCTCTCTCTCTCTCTCTCTCTCTCTCTCTCTCTCTCTCTCTCCCCTCTCTCTTCTCTCTCTCCTTTTTTCCTCCCTTTTTTCCCCTTTTTTCTCTTTTTTGTCTTTTCTCTCTCTCTCTCTCTCTCTCTCTCTCTATCACCCCTTTGTATTATGATTTTTTTCCAGAATTATTTGTTCTGTTCCTCCCTCCATTAACCCCACTCCATCCTATTACCCCCACCCCCTACCACACCACCACTACCACTCAACCACCACCACCCCCCCCTACCACCCCCCCCACCCCCCCCCACACCCCTAACCCCTACCACCACCACTACCACCCCATCACTACCCCCCCCCACACCACCACCACTCCACACCACCCCCCACCCCCCCCCCCCCTCCAACCCCACTACCACTACCTTATCATCATGTAGTCATAACAACATTGATCAATGTTTTTGTTTATATATATCAGCTGTTTTGTGGCCGGGGGGGGGAAAGTCATGACTGCATGTGTGTTATGGGGGTTTTTTCTTCTTCCTTTGTTTCTTTTGGGGTAGATGAGTGTATTTCATTTGGGCGAAACGTGCGGCTGCTGATTCTCTTTGTGGTTCTGTGCGTGTCTCATTCCCGAGTAATTTTTTTTTTTTGTTCTCTGGGGGCTGTCAGCCCAGTGTAAAAGCCAGCTGTGGACCCTGACAGCCCCGCTGGCACAGGTTCATCCTGATGTGGGGGGATGAAGGCTTTCCAGCTGTGTTTAAGTTACAAATTTTGATACAGGTTTCCTTATCTTTCAGCTGTGAGAGCCACCCTCTGGTGATTTCCCCCTCTCTCCCCAGCCCAGACCCTCACACTCTTCCCTCGTGGCCCCACTTCGCCCCCTCATATATATACATATATATAAAGAAAAACTCCCTACACAGTTTTTCTATATATTATCATACTCGGCTATTAAAATTTCTTTTGGTCTTCACTATTTTTTATTAAATTATAATTTAATTTTAACCGGAGCCAAGAATTTTTTTAAAAAATGTGTGTGTGTGTGTGTGTGTGTGTGTGTGTGTGTGTGTGTGTGTGTGTGTGTGTGTGTGTGTGTGTGTGTGTGTGTGTGTGTGTTGTGTGTTTTTGTGTGTGTGTGTGTGTGTGTGTGTGTTTTTCTCTGTGTGTTTTGTGTTTTTTTTCTCTCTCTCCCTTTCATACATACATACATCACTCAACATACATCATACATCATACACAACGGGGGAAAAAACAGTGACGTTCGTCAGACGCTGTACGTCTGCGTCGAATCGTCAGGTTTCAACCCCGTCATCTGCATAATGTTGCAAGTCGCGTGGGGAAAAAAACTGTTTTTTAAAATTAATAACTCTTCCTACGGGTTTAGGCTCTGGCTTGATTTATCCCACTGTTATGTTTTGTTAGAGGAGAAAATAGGTACCAGGACTCATCCTGGACTCAGTCCAGCACTCCCCCGGGAGCTGGTGAATCAGGAACTGAACGAAAGATAAAGATAGATGGATGAAAAGAGAAGGAGAGAAATGAATAAATGAGAAGGAGGGGAGGAGAATAAAAAAAAAGAGGGAGAGGCGGAAGAGAGGGGAGGAAGGGAGGGGGAGGGGAGAGGGAGGAAGGGGAGGAAGGAAGGGAGAGGGAAGGATGGGAGAGGGAGAGTAGGGGAGACAAAAGGGAGGGAGGAAGGGAAAGGGAGGAAGGGAGGGAGGAAGGGAAGGGAAAGGGAAAAGAGGGAAAGGGAAAGGGGGAGGAGGAAATTTGGAAGAAGGGAGGAAGGAGAAAGGGGGGGAAAGGGGGGATAATTAGAAGGGGAGGAAATGGAAAGAGATAAAAAAAATCAGTGATAAAAATTTTGTCTCTCAGGACGTTGATGTTTGAGGAGATGGTGGGCAGGGTGGGTCAGGGGTGGGTCACGGTGGGTCACGGTGGGTCACGGTGGGCCACGGTGGGCCAGGATGGGTCAGGGTGGGCCAAGGTGAATCAGGATGGATCAGGGTGGGCCAGGGTGGGTTAGGGTGGGCTAGGGTGGGTCAGGGTGAGCCAAGGTGAATCAGGGTGGATCAGGGTGGGCAAGGGTGGGTTAGGGTGGGGTAGGGTTGGTTTTCAGACAAACCTCACAGTAAACAAAAGATAAATAACAATATTTTAAAACTTTCTTAATCTTCTCTCTCCCTCTCTCTCTCTCTCTCTCTCTCTCTCTCTCTCTCTCTCTCTCTCTCTCTCTCTCTCTCTCTCTCTCTCTCTCTCTCTCTCTCTCTCTCTCTCTCTCTCTCTCTCTCTCTCTCTCTCTCTCTCTCTCTCTCTCTCTCTCTCTCTCTCTCTTTCTCTCTCTCTCTCTCTCTCTCTCTCTCTCTCTCTCTCTCTCTCTCTCTCTCTCTCTCTCTCTCTCTCTCTCTCTCTCTCTCTCAAGTTCCAGGGTGATCAAGTTCTATATTAATTACTCCTGGAACTTCCTCAATATCTGTGGTAAGAGAAAGTTGTGAAGAGAAGCAGTGAAGAGCCATTGTCTCCCCTCCTGTCACCTGGAGAGATAGCAGGGAGAGACGCTGGAGGAGTGAGGAGATAGCAGGGAGAGACGCTGGAGGAGTGAGGAGAGATAGCAGGGAGAGACGCAGGGGAGTGAGGAGAGAAAAGCAGGGAGGACGCAGGGAGTGAGGAGATATAGGAGAGAGCGCAGGGGAGTGAGGAGAGATAGCAGGGAGGAGACGCAGGAGGAGTGAGGAGAGATAGCAGGTAGAGACGCTGGAGGGTGAGGAGAGATGGGAGGGAGGACGCAGGGAGTGAGGAGAGATAGCAGGGAGAGACGCTGGGGGGGTGAGAAGAGATAGCAGGGGGAAACGCAGGGGAGTGAGGAGAGATAGCAGGGAGAGCGCAGGGGGAGTGGGAGAGATAGCAGGGAGAGACGCTGGGGGAGTGAGGAGAGATAGCAGGGAGAGACGCTGGGAAGTGAGGAGATAGCAGGGAGAGCTCAGGGGGAGTGAGGAGAGATAATAGGGAGAGACGCAGGAGGAGTGATGAGAGATTGCAGGGAGAGACGCTGGGGAGTGAGGAGGATAGCAGGGAGAGACGCTGGGGAGTGGGAAAAAATAGCAGGGAGAACGCAGGGGGAGTGAGGAGAGATAGCAGGGAGAGACGCAGGGGGTGAGGAGAGATAGCGAGGGAGAGACGCGGGAAAGGAGAGATAGCAGGGAAAGAATGAAGGAAGGAAGGAATGAAGGGGAAGGAAGGAATGAAGGAAGGAAGGAATGAAAAAGGAGGGAAGGAAGGAAGGAAGGAAGGAAGGAAGGAAGGAAGGAAGGAAGAAAGGAAGGAAGGAAGGAAGGAATAAAGGGAGGAAGGAAGGAAGGAAGGAAGGAAGGAAGGAAGGAAGGAAGGAAGGAATGAAGGAAGGAAGGAATGAAGGAAGGAAGGAATAAAGGGAGGAATGAAGGAAGGAAGGAAGGAAGGAAGTTTCAGAGTCAAGAAACATTATTGTAAATTGAGGGAAAAGAATGTATTCTGGATCCCAGACCCAGCTGTCACTGACTGTCACCACCTGTCACTATCACCTGTCACTACCACCTGTCACTGTCACCTGTCACTGCCATCTGTTACTACCACCTGGCACTGTCACCTGTCACTTCCACCTGTCACTGACATCACCTGCCAATGTCACTTGTCACTACCACCTGTCACTGTCACCACCTGTCAATGTCACCTGTCACTGTCACCACCTGTCACCACCACCTGTCACCACCACCTGTCACTACCACCTGTCACTACCACCTGTCACTACCACCTGTCACTACCACCTGTCACTACCACCTGTCACTGACATCACCTGTCAATGTCACCTGTCACCACCACCTGTCAGTGACTCCACCTGTCACCACCACCTGTCAGTGACTCCACCTGTCACTACCACCTGTCACCACCACCACTTGTCACCACCACCAGTCACCACTCCCTGTCACCACCACCTGTCACCACCTGCGTGACGAGAGAGAGAGAGCTACTGAGTGAACAATGGTAAACGTGTTTCTTCTTCTAACAAACATCTTAAACTCACTAAAGTCAAAACTTTCCAAAAAACATTTCACGACCAACACAAAAAAAAATCCTATAAGAAAATAACATCTCAGTGAAATTGAAAAGTTTCATTGGATTCAAAATTATTGGGCCCTGAATTATATAAACTGGTGAAATGTTTGTATAATTTAGTGGTGTTGGGATAATTATAGGCTTGAGGTAACTGTTATAATGATTGTGGTATCTATACTGTGTGTATACACTGAGAGGTGTATATCTCAGTGTATATACACTCAGAGTGTATATCTCAGTGTATATACACTCATAGGTGTATATCTCAGTGTATATACACTCAGAGGTGTATATCTCAGTGTATATACACTCAGAGGTGTATATCTCAGTGTATATACACTCAGAGGTGTATATCTCAGTGTATATACACTCAGAGGTGTATATCTCAGTGTATATACACTCAGAGTGTATATCTCAGTGTATATACACTCAGAGGTGTATATCTCAGTGTATATACACTCAGAGGTGTATATCTCAGTGTATATACACTCAGAGTGTATATCTCAGTGTATATACACTCAGAGTGTATATCTCAGTGTATATACACTCAGAGGTGTATATCTCAGTGTATATACACTCAGAGGTGTATATCTCAGTGTATATACACTGAGAGGTGTATATCTCAGTGTATATACACTCAGAGTGTATATCTCAGTGTATATACACTCAGAGTGTACATCTCAGTGTATATACACTCAGAGGTGTATATCTCAGTGTATATACACTCAGAGGTGTATATCTCAGTGTGTATACACTATGAGGTGTATATCTCAGTGTATATACACTCAAAGTGGATATCTCAGTGTATATACACTCAGAGGTGTATATCTCAGTGTATATACACTCAGAGGTGTATATCTCAGTGTATATACACTCAGAGGTGTATATCTCAGTGTATATACACTCAAAGTGATATATCAGTGTATATACACTCAGAGTGTATATCTCAGTGTATATACCACTCAGAGGTGTATATCTCAGTGTATATACACTCAGAGGTGTATATCTCAGTGTATATACACTCAGAGGTGTATATCTCAGTGTATATACACTCAGAGGTGTATATCTCAATGTATATACACTGAGAGGTGTATATCTCAGTGTATATACACTCAGAGTGTATATCTCAGTGTATATACACTCAGAGTGTATATCTCAGTGTATATACACTGAGAGGTGTATATCTCAGTGTATATACACTGAGAGGTGTATATCTCAGTGTATATACACTGAGAGGTGTATATCTCAGTGTATATACACTCAGAGTGTATATCTCAGTGTATATACACTCAGAGTGTATATCTCAGTGTATATACACTCAGAGGTGTATATCTCAGTGTATATACACTCAGAGGTGTATATCTCAGTGTGTATACACTATGAGGTGTATATCTCAGTGTATATACACTCAAAGTGGATATCTCAGTGTATATACACTCAGAGGTGTATATCTCAGTGTATATACACTCAGGGTGTATATCTCAGTGTATATACACTAGAGGTGTATATCTCAGTGTATATACACTCAGAGTGGATATCTCAGTGTATATACACTCAGAGGTGTATATCTCAGTGTATATACACTCAGAGGTGTATATCTCAGTGTATATACACTCAGAGGTGTATATCTCAGTGTATATACACTCAGAGGTGTATATCTCAGTGTATATACACTCAGGAATGTATATCTCAGTGTATATACACTCAGAGAGTGTATATCTCAGTGTATATACACTCAGAGGTGTATATCTCAGTGTATATACACTCAGAGGTGTATATATCAGTGTATATACACTCAGAGGTGTATATCTCAGTGTATATACACTCAGAGGTGTATGTCACAGTGTATATACACTCAGAGGTGTATATCTCAGTGTATATACACTGAGAGGTGTATATCTCAGTGTATATACACTCAGAGGTGTATATCTCAGTGTATATACACTCAGAGGTGTATATCTCAGTGTATATACACTGGCAGTTTACATTAATCACTGTTTTAGGTATTAAAGTATTCTTGACTTTGTGGTGACAAAGTGACATACCGTCTTAATGACCTTGGTATAGTAGATAGACTTGAAACCCCATTAACCACTCAGTGTAAGACACTGTAAAACACTGACGAGCGTGTGTAATGAACAGTGACGTGCAGTGAATCACAGCTGCTGGTCTTTCATCATAGATGAATTTGCAATGGCATCCGTGATTTATTATCTTCCACATCTGTGTGTGTGTGTGTGTGTGTGTGTGTGTGTGTGTGTGTGTGTCTGTGTGTGTGTGTGTGTGTGTGTGTGTGTGTTGTGTGTGTGTGTGTGTGTGTGTGTGTGTGTGTGTGTGTGTGTGTGTGTGTGTGTGTGTGTGTGTGTGTGTGTGTGTGTGTGTGTGTGTGTGTGTGTGTGTGTGTGTGTGTGTGTGTGTGTGTGTGTGTGTGTGTGTGTGTGTGTGTGTGTGTTGTGTGTGTGTGTGTGTGTGTGTGTGTGTGTGTGTGCGTGTTGTGTGTGTGTGGTGCGTGTGTGTGTGTGTGTGTGTGTGTGTGTGTGTGTGTGTACTCACCTATTTGTACTCACCTATTTGTGGTTGCAGGGGTCGAGTCATAGCTCCTGGCCCCGCCTCTTCACTGATTGCTACTAGGTCCTCTCTCTCCCTGCTCCATGAGCTTTATCAAACCTAGTCTTAAAACTATGTATGGTTCCTGCCTCCACTATGTCGCTTTCTAAGCTATTCCACTTCCTGACAACTCTATGACTGAAGAAATACTTCCTAACATCCCTTTGACTCATAGGAGTCTTCAACTTCCAATTATGACCCCTTGTTTCTGTGTCCCCTCTCTGGAACATCTTGTCTCTGTCCACCTTATCTATTCCTCGCAGTATTTTATATGTCGTTATCATGTCTCCCCTAACCCTCCTGTCCTCTAGTGTCGTCAGGCCGATTTCCCTTAACCTTTCTTCGTAGGACAATCCCCTTAGCTCTGGGACTAGTCTTGTTGCAAACCTTTGCACTTTCTCTAATTTCTTGACGTGCTTGACCAGGTGTGGGTTCCAAACCGGTGCTGCATACTCCAGTATGGGCCTGACGTATATGGTATACAGAGTCTTGAATGATTCCTTAGTGAGGTATTGGAACGCTATTCTTAGGTTTGCCAGCCGCCCGTATGCTGCAGCAGTTATCTGATTGATGTGTGCCTCAGGAGATGTGCTCGGTATTATACTCACCCCAAGATCTTTTTCTTTGAGTGAGGCTTGCAGTCTTTGGCCACCTAGACTATACTCTGTCTGCGGTCTTCTTTGCCCTTCCCCGATATTCATGACTTTACATTTGGCAGGGTTAAATTCAAGGAGCCAGTTACTGGACCAGGCTTGCAGCCTGTCCAGGTCTCTTTGTAGTCCTGCCTGATCCTCGACTGATTTTATTCTTCTCATTAACTTCACATCATCTGCAAACAGGGACACTTCTGAGTCTATCCCTTCCGTTATGTCATTCACATATACCAAAAACAGTACAGGTCCTAAGACTGACCCTTGTGGAACTCCACTCGTCACAGGTGCCCACTCTGACATCTCGTCACGTACCATGACTCGTTGTTGCCTCCCTGTCAGATATTCTCTGATCCATTGCAGTGTTTTTCCTGTTACGTGTGCCTGATCCTTTAGCTTTTGCATTAACCTCTTGTGAGGAACTGTGTCGAACGCCTTCTTGCAGTCCAAAAAATGCAGTCTATCCACCCCTCTCTCTGTGTCTTACTTCTGTTACCTTATCATAAAACTCCAGTAGGTTTGTGACACAGGATTTTCCTTCCCTGAAACCGTGCTGGTTGTCGTTTATAAGCTTGTGTCTTTCTAGGTGCTCCACCACTCTCCTCCTGATGATCTTCTCCATGACTTTGCATACTATACACGTCAGTGACACAGGTCTGTAGTTTAATGCCTCGTGTCTGTCTCCTTTCTTAAAAATTGGGACTACATTTGCCATCTTCCACGCCTCAGGTAGTTGCCCAGTTTCAATGGATGTGTTGAAGATTTGTGTTAGTGGCACACACAACATCTCTGCTCCCTCTCTAAGGACCCACGGAGAAATGTTGTCCGGTCCCACCGCTTTTGAGGTATCGAGTTCACATAGCAGCTTCTTCACCTCCTCCTCGGTTGTGTGTATTTCATCCAGCACTTGTTGGTATACCTCCCTATTCTGAATTCCTGGAGTCCTACCTGTTTCCTGTGTAAATACTTCTTTAAATCTCATGTTGAGCTCCTCACATACCTCTTGGTCGTTTATTGTGAACTCCCCACCTTCCTTTCTCAGCCTGATTACCTGGTCCTTGACTGTTGTTTTCCTCCTGATGTGGCTATACAACAGCTTCGGGTCAGACTTGACTTTTGATGCTATATCATTTTCATATTGTCGCTGAGCCTCCCTTCTTACCTGTGCATATTCGTTTCTGGCTCTTCGGCTAATCTCTTTATTTTCCTGGGTCCTTTGTCTTCTGTACTTTTTCCATTCTCTATTACACTTACTTTTTGCCTCCCTACACCTCTGGGTGAACCAAGGACTCGTTCTGGTCTTCCCATTACTTCTGTTTCCCTTGGGGACAAACCTCTCCTCTGCCTCTTTGCATTTGGTTGTCACATATTCCATCATTTCTTTTACTGGTTTTCCTGCCAATTCTCTCTCCCACTGAACGTCTTGTAGGAAGTTCCTCATGCCTGTGTAGTCCCCCTTTTGTAGTTTCGTTTCTCCTTCCTATTCCTGCTCCCCTCTCCACTTGTAGCTCAACTATATAATCAAAACACAGAACCAAATGATCACTAGCTCCAAGGGGCCTTTCATACGTGATATCCTCGATGTCCGAACTACTCAAGGTGAATACTAGGTCCAGTCTTGCTGGATCATCCCCACTCTCTCTCTGGTAGTGTCTCTAACATGTTGATGCATGAGGTTTTCCAGTACCACATCCATCATCTTGGCTCTCCATGATTCAGGACCCCATGGGGCTCTAGGTTTTCCCAATCAATCTCTTTGTGATTGAAATCACCCATAACTAGTAACTTTGCTCTCCCCATGTGGGCTCTTCTGGCTACCTCGGCTAGTGTGTCTACCATTGCTCTGTTGCTCTCGTCGTATTCTTCTCTTGGCCTCCTGCAGTTCTGTGGCGGGTTGTACATTACAGCAATTATCACCTTATGGCCCTCAGACTGAATTGTTCCTACTATGTAGTCCCTTTCACCCATTCCATCCATTCCTTCCACTTCCTCAAATCCCCACCTGTTCTTAATGAGCAGTGCAACTCCTCCTCCCCTCTGCTCCCTCTATCTTTCCTGAGGATTTGATATCCGGGTGGGAAGATTGCATCTGTTATCATCCTGGTGAGTTTCGTTTCTGTGAGTGCTATTATGTCTGGGGATGTCTCCTTTATTCTTTCATGCCACTCCTCACATTTATTTGTTATACCATCTGCATTTGTATACCAAACCTTTAACTTCTTTTCTAAAACCGTAGTCTGGGGGTATGTTGGGGTTGGGAAAGTGGGAGATCTGATGGGGAACTATGGGTGGTTGGTGTGAAGGTGGAGTTTGTACTGAGGTGGGTGGAATCATTGGGTATGGCATGTGTGTTTTGGGTTAGGTTGTTTGGTTGCATTGGGGTTGTCCAGGTTGGGGAACATCTGAAGGTGGTTGTATTAGAGCTTCCTCCTGAGTCTGGGTTCTCCTGTCCATCTCTCTTTCCTCCTTTTGTCTCTGTACCCTCTCTTTCAGTTTCTGTCTTTCTTCCCGTGTTCTGTCGCGGTCGAGATACACCCTCCGGTACTCTGACATATCCCTTAGTCTTGCTTTCTCCTGCAGGATCCTGTTTCGAGTCAATTCTGCTTTGAAAATTACTTTGACTGGCCGGATTCTTCCTCTTGCAAATCCCCCTATTCTCAGAAAATTTGCCAGCTGGGTCATGTGTGTGTGTGTGTGTGTGTGAAACAGACACAAAAAATGCCTCCCTTTCAGATGGATCAAGACTGAGGGACTGATCCTCTGTTTCTCAAGACTGAGGGACCGATTACCTCATCTTGCACTATCTCCAGTATTTAAATCACTGTAGTGACTTGAAGAGATCGCTGGTGAGCGAAGCGTCGTCACTATAATGATACTCAGGTGTTGGCCAACTGTCTTTTCCATAACATAGTTTGTAATGACCGAGCTACCTGCTGTGACTTCGGAGATATTTTGTGTTCATGGAGAGATATTAGTGTTGATCTTAACATTATTGACTCTTCTTGTTTATTCTAGGTTATTAATGCCTATTTTCAGATTTTATAAAAATGTTTCATGATTTTCCTGATTTTCTTATGTAAATTAGTTTTAATTTGTGTTTTTGGCTGAGCATGAGAGTGTACCATGCCAAGAATTAGGTTACATGTTATTCAGCGTATATCACACCCATATACTCATGCCTCTTGACCAGTGAACCAGGTGCTAAGAGTGTAACAAGTAGGGGCCCCTCCTTCGTTATACCAGCACCTTGGTACAACCAGCCAATCACAAGGAAGCAGCCAGAGTTGTGGAAGCGATGTGGTACACTGGTGAATCATCACTGGCAGACTTACCTGTCAGTCTGGTCACTACGGTTCCCACCGTGACTCTTGCAGGCATTTGCCCTATTGTACATAGCTGCATATATTGTACATAGCTGTATATGTTGTACATAGCTGTACATATTGTACTACATAGCTATATATATTGTACCTACCTGATTACTATTTGGTGAAGGAAATACAAATACTCTCTCTCTCTCTGCTGCCTTACAGCCAGGTGTGCAGGCCAGTAGACTATACCTGTGCTAATAATACAGAGCATCTCTCCCTACCTCTCTCCCTCCCTCCCTCACTCTCCCACTGCTCTCTGTTTTAACTGTACCTTGCTCCCACAGACAGATATGAGGGAGAAATGTGGGTGTGCGGGCGTGGGTAGGCGCGCCCCATGGAACACCACGCCCACGGTCACCACGCCCACGGTCACCACGCCCACGGTCACCACGCCCACGGTGCTCACACTACTGCTATTGGTCACCCTTACTAAAGGTGAGTGAGAGAGAGAGAGAGAGAGAGAGAGAGAGAGAGAGAGAGAGAGAGAGAGAGAGAGAGAGAGAGAAAGAGAAAGAGAAAGAGAGAGAGAGAGTGGGAAGAAGTAAGGTGAGAGGAGACTAGGAAGAGAGAAGAGTAGAAAGAGAGGAAGGGATTAAGAGGAGAGGTTCTGTGCTATTTACCAAAGTGGGAGATTTGTGGAATTGTCTCTTCTCTAATGAATTGTTTCCACCCCTTCTGTGGCTCCTATTATTATTATTATTATTATTATTATTATTATTTTTATTATTATTATTATTATTATTATTATATATTATTATTATTATTATTATTATTATTATTATTATTATTATTATTATTATTTTTATTATTATTATTATTATTATTATTATTATTATTATTAATATTATTATTATTATTATTATTATTATTATTATTATTATTATTTATTGTTGTTGTTGTTGTTGTTGTTGTTATTATTATTATTATTATTATTATTATTATTATTTTTTGTTGTTGTTGTTGTTGTTGTTGTTGTTTTATTATTATTATTATTATTATTATTTTTTCCATCTCCACTAACTACCACCTCTTTCTACCCATCTACCACAACATAAATGACTAGCACTAACTCCCAAATAAAATAACGGTTACCATAGACTAGCACTAACTATTACCATAGACTAGCACTAATAGCAGTGGTTAGCTGACCCAAAAAGACCATGAAGGTCAGTTGTCTTAGCCTGAAGACCAGGCCAAAACAAGACCCAACCCATGACATGGTACCAGTTCCCGCCACCGTTACCTGGCCGTACCAAACTGTTACCAGTACCAGTTACCAGCACCAGTTACCAGTATCAGTTACTAGTACCAGATCCAATCCTTACAAATCCAGTTACCGTTACAAGTACCGTACCAGTTACCAGTACCAGTTCCAGGAATGTCATTCTAGTCTCCTGGGTTACTGGCCTTTGGTGGATTCCAGTATTGTATTTTTTTGTGTGTTCTCTCAGTTAAAATATTCTGGGGCAGGTAGAGAGACAGTGAGAGTGAGAAGACAGTGGAGTAAGAGTGAGAGAGAGAGAGACAGTGAGAGAGACAGTGAGAAACGTGAGAGACAGTAAAGTGAGAGAGACATTGAGAGGGAGTAGAAAGACAGTGAGAGAGGGGAGGGGTGAGAAAGACAGTGGAGTAGTAGTGAGAGAGAGGGGCAGTGAGAGAGACAGTGAAAACAGTGAGAGACAGTAAGAGTAGAGAGACATTGAGAGGAGTGAGAGAGACAGTGAGAGAGGGAGAGTGAGAAGACAGTGAGAGGGGGAAGTGAGAGAGACAGTGGGGAGAGAGGGGAGAGTGAGAGAGACAGTGAGGAGAGAGGGAGAGAGAGAAAAAAGCTAATAATGTTAAGCTATAATAGGTGCGCGTGTGTGTGTGTGTGTGTGTGTGTGTGTGTGTGTGTGTGTGTGTGTGTGTGTGTGTGTGGGGCGTTTCATGAATAATATTATATTCAACAGAAGTTGGATACTGTTGTTTTACAGTGAGTAAACTCCGGGTTAGTATTTTGTTACTGTTTCACTGTTCTTTGCCCGTTTTTAAAACAACAGTTTTTTTTTTTTATTCATTTTGGTTTCTGTTTTTGTGTGTTGAAAATTCGTGTTTTTTTTTTCGTTTTTAATGGTTTTCTCTACCCTCAATTTTTTTTCATGGTTTTTGTTTTATTTCTTTTGGTTTTTTTATTATTATTAATGGTGATAGATATATATGGAAAGGGGGGATCAAGCCTACACCATTGCTTGGGGGATGTGTCAGCGCCTCTGGTTCCGCTCCTGTGGTATCGGTCAGGTAGACACCAGCTGCCGCGGGGCATCTCCCTTTGCTAGTCATTTTCCATCATGTATTAGTCCGGCTTATTCACTCTTGTAAGCTCAAAGTTCCTCACCCAGTAAGTTTAAAGTTCCTCACCCAGTAAGTTTAAAGTTCCTCACCCCAAATAAGTTTAAAGTTCCTCACCCAGTAAGTTCAAAGTTTCCTCACCCAGTAAGTTCAAAGTTCCTCACCCAGTAAGTTCCAAAGTTCCTCACCCAGTAAGTTTTAAGTTCCTCACCCAATAAGTTTAAGTTCCTCACCCAGTAAGTTTAAAGTTCCTCACCCAGTAAGTTTAAAAATTCCTCACCCAGTAAGTTTAAAGTTCCTCACCCAGTAAGTTTAAAGTTCCTCACCCAGTAAGTTTAAAGTTCCTCACCCAGTAAGTTTAAAGTTCCTCACCCAGTAAGCTCAAAGTTAC
>WNWK01043063.1:0-15686 GCA_009830355.1 Cherax destructor
GCCTAGCAGCTGGGCCCTGGCTCTTCTTCGACTGTGGACACTCCTCTCCACCGCTATTCTTCACCTATCCCGTCTTCCCAGCCAACCCCTCATGGGGTCTTACCTAAACTCTCTTGATCTTGTGTACCTGTCTAGCCTTAAAGCTGTGTATACTTCTCACCTTACGCTACCTGGGACTCTGTCAGCCTTCGAAACTGACCAAGACTTGTAACATTCAGACTTAAGTCTTAACTAATATATATTTTAACCAAGAACTACGTAAATCTATGGGATCCTTTATGAAATTTCAATATGAACACAATTTGAACAATATAAACACTGTGAACACAATATAAACACTGTGAACACAATATAAACACTATGAACACAATATAAACACTATGAACACAATATAAACACTATGAACACAATATAAACACTATGAACACAATATAAACACTATGAACACAATATAAACACTATGAACACAATATAACAATTGTGAACAGTTTGAAAACAATGTAAACTATATATGAACTAAGTAAACTACAAAAAACTATGACCTCTAAATATAAACACTATGAATACTATGTAAACAATATAAACTATGAGCAATATATAGACAATATAAACACTATGCAAACAATTCCAAAACGTCGTGATCTTTAACTGCCAAGAATTTCCCCTGAGTAAACTGCTAAGGTATATTCTCGTATATTGTGTTCACTTATTTCCTTAAGTCTCCTGTTTAAGTTTTTTCTTGTTTGGTGATGTATATTCTTCGACTTTACTAGTGTATTAAGATTTTTCCCAGAGAGAAAAGAGAGAGAGAGAGAGAGAGAGAGAGACAGACAGACAGAGAAAGGGAGGGAGGGAGTTAGAGGTGGCAGTGTCACGCACGGAGGCACCCCTGACGCGTTGGCACTCTCTTCATCGCCTACAAATTTAGGGCTTAAGGTATGACTGAATGATGTGGCTGAGGTATGACTGAATGATGTGGCTGAGGTATGACTGAATGATGTTGCTGAGGTATGACTGAATGATGTGGCTGAGGTATGACTGAATGATGTGGCTGAGGTATGACTGAATGATGTGGCTGAGGTATGACTGAATGATGTGGCTGAGGTATGACTGAATGATGTGGCTGAGGTATGACTGAATGATGTGGCTGAGGTATGACTGAATGATGTGGCTGAGGTATGACTGAATGATGTGGCTGAGGTATGACTGAATGATGTGGCTGAGGTATGACTGAATGATGTGGCTGAGGTATGACTGAATGATGTGGCTGAGGTATGACTGAATGATGTGGCTGAGGTATGACTGAATGATGTGGCTGAGGTATGACTGAATGATGTGGCTGAGGTATGACTGAATGATGTGGCTGAGGTATGACTGAATGATGTGGCTGAGGTATGACTGCAGGAAGGGATGAATGTAGTTGGACCCCAACTGAATAGTCGTATGTGTGTGTACTCACCTATTTGGGGTTGCAGGGGTCGAGACTCGGCTCCTGGCTCCGCCTCTTCACTGATCGCTACTAAGTCCTCTCCCTGCTCCATGAGCTTTATCATACCTCGTCTTAAAGCTATGTATGGTTCCTGCCTCCACTACGTCACTTGCTAGACTATTCCACTTACTGACAAATCTGTAACTGAAGAAATACTTCCTAACATCCCTTTGACTCAGTATATACACAGAGATACATACCTGACAGATAAGCACCTCTCAGTGTATATGCACAGAGATACATACCTGACAGATAAGCACCTCTCAGTGTATATACAGAGATACATACTTGACAGATGAGTCTTCAACTTCCAATTGTGTCCCCTTGTTTCTGTGTTCCATCCCTGGAACATCCTGTCTCTGTCCAACTTATCTATTCCTCGCAGTATTTTGTATGTCGTTATCATGTCTCCCCTAACCTTCCTGTGTGTTGTGTGCGTGCGCGCGCGCGCCATATATATATATATGTCATACCGAATAGGTAAAACTGGTGAATTATCAAGAACTCGTTTAAAATTAAATCTTTTCTAAAATTTTCTCTTATACGTTTAAAGATATATTTTCTTTTCATATATGTTAATGGAAAAATTAATAATTTTGTGCCAAAAGAACCTTAGAAAACTTTCCTAACCTTATTATAAGAAGCTCAATTTAATTTAGCCTAACCCAACTAAATATATTTTAGATACGATTACAATAATTAAATTTTTGCGAAATTATTGCATACACAAATTTTAGCATGCCTTATTCGGCAATAAGAACGTTGTTATTTAAGCCAAAATCGCAAGTTTTACCTATTCGGCACGACATATATATATATATATATATATATATATATATATATATATATATATATATATATATATATACACACACAGTAGACCGTCGTTTAACACGGTAGGGTTACTTTCCTGGAAGCTCCCAAAAAAATCCAAACTCCTTTTTTCCAGACTTCGAGATCTTACAAAAATAAAAGTGAATATGTAATTGTAGTTCATTGTCGTGATGTATCATGTTTTTATTGCTTAAAACTACAACTGCAACAGAAATAATAGTATTTCTTAAATTGTGGATGCTGGTGTTTGTGGATGATTGTGAAGAGAGTTATGCTGTGGCCCTACTGGGTTGAGGTGGATGGTAGAGGTTCTGGTACTGAAGTCTATGGTTGTACTGGAGTGTGCATAAATTCTGTAATGGATTTCTGTAATATTTTACCCCGCAGTCCATTATAGAACTGACGGTAAGGCTCTAGACACCGTTTCAGGATCCTCTTCAGTGAAAAAGTCTAACGTTAAGTCAGTCAGGCTCTCTTGTCTAATATCTCTCTCTCTCTCTCTGCGTTAATTCTAAGACTTAAACACTTAAACCTCTTCGTTGCCACTTTCAGCAACACTTGCATGCCTACTGGGTGCCATGATTGCTTGGCAGATTTAAGATATGGCAATTAAAAGATCTAAACTCCTAGCAGAGGATGGTACGTACTACACGCGTATGAACCAGGTGACACCTTCAAAAATGTTTTTCCCTCCCGCAAACTCAGCCGTGTTAAGTTAATTTGACGAAGTGTTATACAAAAATATGCAGCAACTCTTCAATAGTGCTATAACAAAAAACGCGACAAACAAAACCGTGTTAAACGACTGTTTATTTTTTATAATTATATATATATATATATATATATATATATATATATATATATATATATATATATATATATATATATATATATATATATATATATATGGGAAAAGCACAAGAAAGAAATTCTTGAATGTCACAAGAATTTTTATGAAAATTTAACGTCAAGAGAATTTCTTTTAGCGTGAAATTTCTATCAGTTAACATGTGGTGGTCGGACAGAACTGCCAGAGTCCTCACCACTGAAACAATTACCAGCGAAGTCCAGTCTTGTACAAGCTGTTGTTTTATTTTGTAAATTTTGTTTGCGTGTATCTGACATTTTCTTTATTTGCATGCGTCTGACAGTATTATTGTTTACATGCGTCTGACAGTATTATTGTTTACATGCGTCTAACAGTTCATTTAGTTACATGCGTCTGACAGTTTTGTTAAAATGTATGACAGTTTTTTTTTATAAAGTGTGTGTGACAGTTCTTTTATTTATATGCATATTAGAGTTCTTAATGTATTTTAGTGAAAATTTGTTTATAACATAAATAAGCGAAAATCAAACTGATAAAGAAAAATATATTACTGATTATATATATATATATATATATATATATATATATATATATATATATATATATATATATATATATATATATATATATATCATTCAACAAATCGGCCGTTTCCCACCAAGGCAGGGTGGCCCACCAAGGCGGGGTGGCCCACCAAGGCGGGGTGGCCCACCAAGGCGGGGTGGCCCACCAAGGCAGGGTGGCCCAAAGAGAAAAACAAAGTTTCTCTTTTTATCTTTAGTAATGTATACAGGAGAAGGGGTTACTAGCCCCTTGCTCCCGGCATTTTAGTCGACTCTTATGACACGAATGGCTTACGGAGGAAGAATTCTGTTCCACTTCCCCATGGAGATAAGAGGAACATGAACAAGTAAGAAAATAGTAGAAAACCCAGAGGGGTGTGTGTATATATATGCTTGTACATGCATGTATAGTGTGACCTAAGTGTAAGTAGCAAGACGTACCTGCAAACCTTGCATGTTTATGAGACATTAAAAGGGACCAGCAATCCTACCATGTAAAAAATTACAGGCTTATGTTTCACATACATTTGGTAGGACGGTAGTATTGTAACCACGAACGAGAGGTATTTAATCAATAACAACACTGCGACTAGCCGAGGGCTCGAACCTCAGGGCGGGACCGCCGAAGCCTCCCACCTCAGGTTGGCACTGCCGAAGCGTCCCACCTCAGGTTGGCACTGCCGAAGCGTCCCACCTCAGGCCGGCAAAGCTGAAGCGTCCCACCTTAGGCCGCCGCCGCCGATGCCTCCCACCTCAGGCCGGTGTCCTGTGAGTTTCACTCGCCATGAGGCGGGCCATAATAACATGGGTTCGAGCCCTCGGCTAGTCGCAGTGGTGTTATTGATTAAATACCACTCGTTCGTGTTTACACTTTGATATATACTGTTTGTGGAGGCTAGTACACCAAATGGGAAGTAGAATGAAATTAGCTCTGAGGCAACCACACCACCGGATGTCCTCGGATCACGGTACAACACCTAGCTCTACTGGGTGCGTGATCTTTGATTTGTGTATGCAATAATTTTGCAAAAATCATTCTGAACCTAACGAAAAAAATATATTTCATTGTGTTTGTTTATTATTAAATTATTGTAAATGTATCTAAAATATATTTAGTTGGGTTAGGCTAAATTAAATTGCACTTGTTATAATAAAGTTAGGTAAGTTTTCTAAGTTTCTTTTGGAACAAAATTATATAATGATATGGTTATTTGGCGTTTTGGAGGCGTGGTTGAAATGATAAGGCTTCGGAGGCTTCTTAACTTTATTTGTAATAAAGGTGTGAGTAACAGGCTGCGTGTCTGTGGCCATGTTACAGGGCCATGGCCTTGCGAGAGGGAGGCGAGTTAGGCCTGTTGTCTGAGTGAAGTTTGGGCGCCAAGTGAGAGTGGGCCAGGGCGGGTCTGGTAGACGTGGGTACGCCTACCAGGCCTGCCCTCTGGCGGAATACTATGGAAACTAGCATGGCAGGAAATATGAACTCAGCTGGCAGACAGCATGACTGTCTATGCAGACAGTCAGGCTGTCTACATCGCTCGGTCACGCTACCCATGGTCGTCCCGACCATGAATGGCATTAAAAAAACTCGGGTCTCTCTCTCGCAAGAACAGGTCACAGAACACGAAAGAAAAATACATATATACATAAACATATGGACATAGAAAAAAAACTTCCTCCAGAGAGGGAAGAAAAAAAACGGTGTGCTTCGTGGTCTAAGGCAATGAGCGTCGATGCAGCACTGCACGCCTTCCTGCGTCAGGATACATACTGCAACACAGGAGACAGCTGCCGCTGAGCTGTGACGTAACAGGTTACGGTCTCCTCTGGGATGTGAAGCAGACATCGTAGTAGTCGCTGCAGGGGTTCACTCAACCTGGGGCACAACTGCTGGTGCCCTCGAGTGAGGCGTCGTCAGTAGTCGCAACAGGATAGGACTGGCAAGCAACTTAGGAGGACATTCCTCGACTGGTACTGTCGCTGGAGGTGTCGCTGCTGGCGAGTGTGGAGTGAGTCGTGACAGGGACGACTCGGCGAAACATCTGGAGGTCGTAACAGCATACACCATACTGCAGTGAGTGGGCTAGCAGTCAAAGTGACATCATCTTTGTGCAGGCTGCTCACTGAAGCTGTGACACGAGGCTGACAGTCGCCTGCCAACAGGCTTAACTGCGGCTTGACGAGTGTCATCTCTCGACAGTAGAAGTTACAGCAGAGGGCAGTGTAAGCGTCCCCAGACTGGTCATCTGCAATAACTGGACTGACGGTCTTGGAGGTGAAGTGGAACGGTCTCGATGGGAGAATCGTCGCGGGTACGATTCAGCAAAGGCATCTACGAGCGGCGAACAATAAGAGCTTTCTGTACAGGGCGCTCGAACGCTCGTAACTGACGCCTGGACTGACAAATGTCAGCTGTCAAGCGCGTGGGGCGCGGGTCACACACAGGGTGACAAAGTAACACACAGGTGCTACATAGGACACACGAGAAACTGCACACATACTACACATGTGGTACAACATAGCTTACTAGCAAATGACGCTTTTCTGTATAAAAATCGTCACTAAGTAATACTCGAACATGTGAGAACACTGACTGAGAAAAATAATGAACACTCGACTTATATCTTCTCTCAAACTTCTCGACAATAATGAAAATAAAATGCACACGGTGAAACTACAGCACTCGGGACATCACATGGGTGATATCAGGCGTGACATCGCGAGTGATGTCAGCAGACGTCGCGAGGAACGTCAGGCAACATCGTGGGTGACGTCGCGAGGTGACGTTCTGGAGTGACGTGATGATGGATGTCATGGGGTGACATCGCGAAGTGACATCAGTGGAGTGACGTCGTGGAGTCGGCAGCATCGTGACGTCAGCAGCATGGTGGTGACGTCATGGGTTGATGTAGGCACAGACCCACACGTGGTCACACGTGGCTTCGAGTGGCCTCGACACTCGGATACACAGTTCTGGCAAGAATTCACAAGGAAATTCACAGAAAACAGCATAGAGGGAGTGGGCAGTGAGTGGTGTATGGTGTGTGGCGGCGTACACTAGGGCGGGTGTGTATGGTGAGAGACAGGGCCGCGCGCCTACCTCCCTCACCCACAATACACGAGGAGACACGCTCACACTTTGAAATCACCACAAACTCACCTCTGAAGTGCTGAGCTGAACAACAACAGCAGAACATGCTGGCAAGACTGAACACGTGACTGAGAAACAGCATGGGACGCTGTGACGTGAAGTCAGTGACGCCATTTCTCGGAGAATTAGACAAATTTCGGCCTGAATCCTGCTTGTACCTGTGTCTGGACGCTGAGATTTGCAGACACGACATCAGGATAACTCGTTAAGAGACGGATGCTTCTTGTGTAGGCTGATGAATTGAAGACACTTCATTCCTCTTCCTCCCCTTGCGGGCAAACACAACTGCTGCGAGGCACCGCTGTCACCATTTCTAACGATATGGTTATTTGGCGTTTTGGAGGCATGGTTGAAATGATAAGGCTTTGGAGGCTTCTTAACTTTATTTGTAATAAAGGTGCGAGTAACAGGCTGCGTGTCTGTGGCCATGGCACAGGGCCATGGCCTTGCGAGAGGGAGGCGAGTTAGGCCTGTTGTCTGAGTGAAGTTTGGGCGCCAAGTGAGAGTGGGCCAGGGCAGGTCTGGTAGACGTGGGTACGCCTACCAGGCCTGCCCTCTGGCGGAATACTATGGAAACTAGCATGGCACGAAATATGAACTCAGCTGGCAGACAGCATGACTGTCTATGCAGACAGTCAGGCTGTCTACAAGTATAAATTTTTACATTAGCATAAATGAAAAAAATATATCTATAAACGTATAAGAGAAAATTTTAGAAAGGACTTAATTTTAAATGAGTTCTTGCTAATTGACCAGTTTACCTAATTGGACGACAATATATATATATATATATATATATATATATATATATATATATATATATATATATATATATATATATGCGCGCAATAAGATCACAGTAAACAGGTTATATCACAATATACAGAACAACTACAGTGAAAAAAGCAAATTCCAAGCGCATTCGTGACTTCTCACATTATCATACTTCCTTGAAAATGAAAGAAGTCACAAAAGCGCTTAAATTTCAAAAAATTCACAGTGGTTGTTCTGTGTACACACACACACACACACACACACACACACACACATACACACACACACACATACACACACACACACATACACACACACACACATATATATATATATATATATATTCAACTAAAATATGTTGGTTCTCCCTTACCATGAAAACTTGGTTGATGTGTCTCTCTACTTACGACTTTTAATATTAAAGTTATATTTACAAATCTTGATACAGTAAAAAAAAAAAAACTTTTGATAAAAAATTCCCCCCAAAATGCTGACGGATGTGTCTATAAGATTCCCTGTAAAAAATGTGATTAAGTTTATTACGGTCAAACTGGTAAAAGTCTTGAACAAAGATTAAAACAACATAAATATAGCATTAGAACTGGACAAGATTCTAATGTTCTGTTTTTTCATGTGAGAGATTTTAACCATCCAATTGATTTTCAAAATGCTGAGAAGGTTGTATCAAGCAAGTCCATGGTTGACAGGAATATAATAGAATCATGTTTCATAAAAATCAGTTTTGAAAATAATATGAATATTTCTTTTGGTTTATATAAATTGATTTCATTTATAATTAATAAAATTTGGGAAGAATTTAATGATATATTAGAAAAATAAAAATCTTAATGCTTGGGTGGAGTATCAGGTGCGCTTCAGAGTCGGGTGCTGTCACGCGACTGTGAGGTGTAGTCTTGCCCTTGTATGGCTTCCTGTTGATGTTTTGTGTTTTATAGTTCCTTGATAATGTGAGAAGTCACGAAACCGCTTGGAATTTCGCTATTTTTTCATAGTGGTTGTTTAGTAATATATATATATATATATATATATATATATATATATATATATATATATATATATATATATATATATATATATATATATATATAAAGCTGGGAATTCGCAAGAGCAGGCGAAATATTCACAAACACTGATCTCTGGCCGACGGAGACTCGACCCTACGAACCTTGTGACAGGAACGCAGTACTTACCGACCGTACCACACTGGACCAATACCTTGGCATCCAGCTCACGCTAGACGTATGTATATATATATATATATATATATATATATATATATATATATATATATATATATATATATATATATATATATATATATATATATATAATGTCGTGCCGTTTAGGTAAAACTGGTCAATAAGCACGAACTCATTTAAAATTAAGTCCTTTCTAAAATTTTCTCTAATACGTTTAAAGATATATTTTTTTCATTTATGTTAATGTAAAATTTATAATTGTACCAAGAGAAACTTTGAAAACTTACCTAACCTTATTATAACAAGCGCAATTTAATTTAGCCTAATCCAACTAAATATATTTTAGATACATTTGCAATAATTCAATAATAAACACAATGAAATAAAAATTTTTGTTAGGTTCATTATGTTTTGTGAAATTATTGCATACACAAATTTTCGCTTGTCTTATTCGGCAAGAGCGTTGCTATTTAAGCCAAAATCTCAAGTTTTACCTAATCGGCACGACATATATATATATATATATATATATATATATATATATATATATATATATATATAATAAATTGATAGTGAAGATTTTTATATTGATGGCGATGCTGATAGTGGAGATAATGACTGCATTATCTATAATGATCGCTATAATAATGATAATGAGTGTGATGGTAATGACGAGGGAGATGAAGAAGACGACTGATAAACAAAGGCAAGCTAAGTAATTATGCGTGAAAATCAACTGAGTCGTTTTCCAAGCCAGGAGATTCCCTCATTTTGAAAGTCTTATTACCGGCTTAAAAGCACCAATTTACCGGGGATGATGACTCCCCAAATCATCCCCAATTAAATGCTTATCTTGCAAAAACAACATCCCCAAAAAACCCATGCGTTCGGTAATTACTTTGCAATAAAATAAGTCAAATTTGTCATTAACGTTCGAACGCG
This sequence comes from Cherax destructor, assembly GCA_009830355.1. Lineage (NCBI taxonomy): Eukaryota > Metazoa > Arthropoda > Malacostraca > Decapoda > Parastacidae > Cherax > Cherax destructor. The sequence continues at coordinate 9,800 of WNWK01043063.1, forward strand.
TCGTTTTGCGATTGTAAAAACATCACGATTGTGAATTATGGTCAATGAAAAACGTACAGATTAAGACGTCATTATGGGTCAAGGTGGGTCGATCCATACTGGCGTCCAATATTATGGACCTTAATTAGAGGCTCCGAAAGGCTCTTTATTGCTTGAATTCGGCTTCCATGGGCCACAGTACACAGTGTATAACGTATGAATAGATGTGGGAATATACACAAATATACAGTGAATGGTATTACCATGAATCAATACATGACTGCACACGATATAAATACCATGAGTAAGCATGAATTTAAGACATAAGTGAAAATATAATATATATATGTCGTGCCGAATAGGTAAAACTTGCGATTTTGGCTTAAATAGCAACGATCTTCTTGCCGAATAAGGCAAGTGAAGATTTGTGTATGCAATAATTTTGCAAAAATAATTCAGATCATAACGGAAAAAAAATATTAAATTGTGGTTATTTATTATTAAATTATTGTAAACTTATCTAAAATATATTTAGTTGGATTAGGCTAAATTAAATTGCGCTTGTTATAATAAGGTTAGATAGGTTTTCAAAGTTTCTCTTGGTACAAAATTATTAATTTTTACATTAACATAAATGAAAAAAATATATATCTTTAAACGTACAAGAGAAAATTTGAAAAAGGACTTAATTTTAAGCGAGTTCTTGCTAATTGACCAGTTTTACCTATTCTGAAGGAGGGGTGTTAATGTTGCAGTTTTATAACTGTAGAGTAAAGCACCCCTCTGGCAAGAACAGTGATGGGTGAATGATGATGAAAGTTTTTCTTTTCGGGCCACCCTGCCTTGGTGGAATCGGCCGATGTGTTAATAAAATATATATATATATATATATATATATATATATATATATATATATATATATATATATATATATATATATATATATATATATATTGTGTGTGTGTGTACATAATATTGATGTGTCTAATGAGCCGAATTGGTCAATTATAACGAAAAGGCATAAAAAAAAATTCAAAATTTCCTTTCATGGATTTATTGAAAATAAATTTCACTTAAAATTTAATAGAAAATAAGTTTTTCATCACAAATAACTTTAATACGTCACCTAACATTAATACCTCGCCTAGCTTTAATACCTCGCCTAGCTTTAATACCTCGCCTAACTATAATACCTCACTAACATTAATACCTCACCTAACTTAATACCTCACTAACAATAATACCTCACTAACATTAATACCTCACCTAACTTAATACCTCACTAACAATACCTCACCTAACATTAATACCTCACTAACATTAATACCTCACTAACATTAATACCTCACTAACATTAATACCTCACTAACATTAATACCTCACTAACATTAATACCTCACTAACATTAATACCTCACTAACATTAATACCTCACTAACATTAATACCTCACTAACATTAATACCACACTAACATTAATACCTCACTAACATTAATACCTCACTAACATTAATACCTCACTAACATTAATACCTCACTAACATTAATACCTCACTAACATTAATCCCGCTTGTCATATCTTAGTTATATTTTATATTATTTATTACTGATATATATATATATATATATCTTTTTCGTTGTGTTCAGACAGATTTTCCCAGATTAATTCAACAGAACATTTTTTTTCTGCTTATTCGGCAAAAATAAACTTTGCAAGTCATGCTCAATGATACAGCTTCTTCTGTACTCGGTCTCTCGAAAACAAGGTCAGAGGTCACCAGAGGTCAGAGGTCACCAGAGGTCAGAGCTCACCAGAGGTCAGAGCTCACCAGAGGTCAGAGCTCACCAGAGGTCAGAGCTCACCAGAGGTCAGAGCTCACCAGAGGTCAGAGCTCACCAGAGGTCAGAGCTCACCAGAGGTCAGAGCTCACCAGAGGTCAGAGCTCACCAGAGGTCAGGAGCTCACCAGAGGTCAGAGCTCACCAGAGGTCAGAGCTCACCAGAGGTCAGAGCTCACCAGAGGTCAGAGCTCACCAGAGGTCAGAGCTCACAGAGGTCACGAGAGGTCCGAGATCACGAGAGGTCCGAGATCACACGAGGTCCGAGATCACGAGAGGTCCGAGATCACAAGAGGTCAGGGTTCACAGAGATGGTCAGAGGTCACAGGTGACAAACAAGTCAAGGCTAAAACTAAAAAATAATATTTAACCTCGAGTCGTTTTTCACTTTTTCTGTAATTTTTTTAGTTTTTGTTGTTCTTGGATTTTTCTTCTTGGTGTATTTTCCTGGTGGGTAAATATCAGTGTCTTCTTATAATGACTGTCGTAATTAATGTCTTCCAGGAACACTGTGTGTGTCTTTGTGTGTGTGTGTGTGTGTGTGTGTGTGTGTGTGTGTGTGTGTGGTGCGTGTGTGGTGCGTGTGTATGTGTGTGTTTGTCTGTGTTTGTCTTCGTGTGTGTGTGTCTTTGTGTGTATCTTTGTGTGTGTGTGTGTGTGTGTGTGTGTGTGTGTGTGTGTGGTGTGTACTCACCTATTTGTGGTTGCAGGGGTCGAGTCATAGCTCCTGGCCCCGCCTCTTCACTGATTGCTACTAGGTCCTCTCTCTCCCTTTTCCATGAGCTTTATCAAACCTCGTCTTAAAACTATGTATGGTTCCTGCCTCCACTACGTCGCTTTCTAGGCTATTCCACTTCCTGACAACTCTCTGACTGAAGAAATACTTCTTAACATTCCTTTGACTCATAGGAGTCTTCAACTTCCAACTGTGACCCCTTGTTTCTGTGTCCCCTCTCTGGAACATCTTGTCTCTCTCCACCTTATCTATTCCTCGCAGTATTTTATATGTCGTTATCATGTCTCCTCTAACCCTCCTGTCCTCTAGTGTCTTCAGGCCAATTTCCCTTAACCTTTCTTCGTAGGACAATCCCCTTAGCTCTGGGACTAGTTTTGTTGCAAACCTCTGCACTTTCTCTAGTTTCTTGACGTGCTTGATCAGGTGTGGGTTCCAAACTGGTGCTGCATACTCCAGTATGGGCCTGACGTACACGGTGTACAGTGTCTTGAACGATTCCTTACTGAGGTATTGGAACGCTATTCTTAGGTTTGCCTTTGTGTTTCTTTGTGTGTGTGTTTGAGAGAGAGACAAACACACTGCAGAACAACAACAACAATGCCAGGAAGAAGACGCCAAAAAACAAAAACAAAAAAAACTAGAGATACCAAAAGACGTAGATAAAAGCAATGAAAAACAACAGCATTTATCTGCATCATGCCAACAACAACAGCCAACTAACTCCCAGGTACCTATTTACTAGTTAAACATCGGGACAAAAGATGCGAGGAGGCTTGCCTATTTCTCTCACCTCACCCAGGTATTGAACCCAGTTCCTTTCGGTTATATCCAGAACATGCTAGAAGCCACTCAGTCCTCTAGTACGTAGCACCAGTGTGGAGCCCGTACCAACACATGCAGAATATTAACTTCAAGAATGAGATTTATACCGTTCGTAAATCAGACACATTTGATATTCTAGGGTATTTTTATTATTGAAACGTTTCGCCTCTACAGCTGTTTTTCTCAGTCGAATACTAGTGTATGCAACACTGGTAGCAGTGGTTAGTTACAACTGTGGCAGGTGATCAGTCCCCCAAGCCATCAGTCTTGTGACTGATGAAGCTCATCAGATCAATTGTACTCGGCTCCCAGATGAACTAGCTACTTGCGAAACACTTGGGTATCTTTGTTTTGTAGACGTTTCGCCCGCCAGTGGCTTTATCATTATAATGGGACTGATTACCTCATCTTCGACATTTCCGTTTATGTTTCAGTATTGATAAAGCCACTGGCGAACCGTCTACACAGTAAAGATCATCAGGGGCAAAACGTGTATCTAAGTCATCAATGTCTGATATTCAATTTTGAACGAATTACAAAGAATTGAAACTTAATTGAAGCTGTGGAGCTCCTGGACCTCCACAGACGCTGGACAGGAACCCTGGCAGCAGCAGGCGTTCCCTCTTTGGATCGCCACACTGAGACGCTGGAAGAGAAATGCCCTCGGATCTCTAGTGGTTTCGATGAAGCTAGATCCCAGTTCTCTGAGGAAACCAATGGCACGGTTTCTCTTTGAGCCAAGGGTCTCTGATCCTATGTTGCATAAACCCCAACTCGGGTCACAGTGGACGTAGGACTCGAACAGTAGTCAATGTAGCTTCCTTACTTCTATAACCACTCAGCCACACAGCTTACAATAGATTATATCTCGAAAGGTTTCCTACTTCTAGAGTGAAGTTATGGGCCAGGCTTGTCTGGTGCTTGCCTGGTCAACCAGGCTGTTGCTGCTGGCTGCCCGCTGTCCCACATTGCCTCGTTTTGCAACCAGAAATTTAGGTACATGGTTGTATCTGCCCTGAAGCATTCATGGTTCGTCTATTAAGATAACATAACTCTGGTTGGGAAATTAACCCGGAGGGTTAGCCACCCAGGATAACCTGGGGTAGGGACGGTTAGCCAATCAGGATAACCTGGGGTAGGAAGGGTGAGCCAGCCAGGCTAGCCTGGGGTAGGGAGGGTTAGCCAGTCAGGATAACCTGGGGTAGGGAGGGTTAGCCAGTCAGGATAACCTGGGATAGGGAGGGTTAGTCAGTCAGGATAACCTGGGATAGGGAGGGTTAGTCAGCCAGGATAACCCAGGGTAGGGAGGGTTAGTCAGCCAGGATAACCTAGGGTAGGGTTAACCAGCAGGAAAACCCTGGGGAGTGTTAGCCAGCCAAAATAACCCGGGGTAGGAAGGGTTAGCTAGTCAAAATAACCCAGGGTAGGGAGGATAGCCAGCCGGGATAACCCAAGAAAATCAATGCATCATCAAGGACTGTCTTTTCCATTGTTGACCTTCAGTCTTGTCCCCAGGATGCCACCCACACCTGTCACTAACATCCAGATACCTACTTCTGCTAGGTGAACAGGGACAAATGTTTTAAAGGAACACGCCCAATGTTTCCATCCTTGGGGATTGAACTCCGGGCACTCAGTGTGTGAGGCAAGTGCGCTACCAACCGAGCCACGGATACCTATTCTCATACCCCTCAAACCCGAGAGACTGTATCCTCTAAACTCGTAGGGGTCTTCAACGCCATGGGGAAAAGGGAAAATAAGAACTATACACAAACGAGTGGCTCCAATTCCCCGAATCAAGATCCCTTCACAGGTTTCAAGAACCTCTAGAATAATTTTCAGCTGTTACATAAGAATGGAGGAACACTGCAGTAGGCCTACTCGCCCATACAAGCAGGCCTACTAGCCCATACAAGCAGGCCTACTAGCCCTAAAACGTAGGCCTACTGACCCACAAGCAGGCCTACTGACCCATACAAACAGGCCTCTGGCCTAATATAAGCAGGCCTACTGGCCTCAATCAAGCAGGCCTACTGGCTCATCAAGCAGGCCTACTGGCCAATACAAGCAAGGCTACTAGCCCATACAAACAGGCTTACTGGCCCACACAAGCAGGTTTACTGTACCATACAAGCAGGTCTACTAACCCATATAATACATTTCCTCACAGCTAATCTTAAAGTAAAATCTGCTTATAAGTTAGAAATAAACGAAGTCTTTTCAAGGACGAGTGAAAGTGTTTAATAGTTAGAAATATTAGGAGAGGGGTGTGGTGCGTAGTTAGGTACTCTGCTGGTCTCTAGTTACGCCCAGTTAGTGGTGTCAAACCTGTTAGTAACCTGTAATTACCACACGCAGGTGAGGGCTGAGGTATGTTGCCTCAGACCTGTCTTGTCCTCACCTACTCTGTTGCTGTCTCTGGTTTTGTCTGTCTGTGGCTGTTTTTGTCTGTCAATCTGGTTTTTTCTGTTTTTGTCTTTGTGACTGTCTCTGGCTTTCTGTGGGTTTCTTTTT